>CAUYRT010101239.1:0-26140 GCA_963574885.1 Lepilemur ruficaudatus | reverse complement strand
ATTGAGACTGGGAAGGAGACATGTAAGACGATGCGTTTCACTTGGACAGTTTCCTACTATCAATGTGGGGTACCCCGCCCAGAAAGAAAGAGGTTCTTTCCCTAAGCAGATACAGACCTTCAGCAATGGCAAAGGGCGGGTAGAAATAGAGCTCGAGTGAGAAATGAAAATGAAACGGTTCTAAATACTTGAAACAGGCATCAAGAAAGACTTGGAGGCACCATTGCAAAAACACATGGGAAGCACAGTGTCAGGATGACTCCAACTGACCTCATGAGAACAGAGTTCCCAGTTGAAATTTAAATTGACAGGTGGTGGGTACCAGGCTATTTGGTAACCTAAAGAGGCTGAACTATGACATGTTAGGTTATACTTAATACTAGTGATTTAGGGTCCACACTGCGAAGGAGAAAGTAACAACAGACTTCTTTCTGAACTTGATTCCATGGGCCCTCCATCATACTCAAGCTAGAATTTAGACCTCCTCTCCTATCACTGTCCCCAGCTCACTCTGCTCCAGCCATACTGACTTCCTTCACATTCCTAGAACATGCCAAGGACATACCTGCCTCAGGACCTTGGCACTTGCCATTCCCCCTGTACACTGAAGGAGTAACATCTACTACAAATAAGATTTCTAGGATGCAACAGATAAACACACTCTCCGTTCCAGAGTCTCCACTCTGGCTGAGACTCAGTAGAGAAGACATTGGGGAGGAAATAATTTGGAACTCCAATGCATTTACAGTTTAGTTTGCAAAAGGAGGTAGCTTTTATTTCTACACTTTAATTTTTCCAAGAATTTAATAATTCGAGGGAATTCATATTCAAATTGCAAGCATTATTATGCAGCTGGAAATGTATTTGGGGGGGCAGGTTTATGATGTCATGAGGTGCTCATTGTGCAACCTCTGCTGATACAGATAGGGCAAGACAGCCAGGCACAATTCTAGATGAAAAACTGAATAAAAAGTAACTTTTCAGCCTTAGGGGCCCTCATTAGCATCCAATGCATTTAAGAGTCTTCTAAACTGACCACCCAGAGGTGGACACAAAAAGAGCGGCGGTGAAGATGAGAGAGAGGCCTCAGGGAGGTAGGAGTAGGACCTACCCTAGTCTGCTGTTTTCCTTCAAAGGGGCAGCCTCTTCTCTTGGCTGTCCATACATTTGTCTGTTAAACCCAAAGAATTAAAGAACAAAAGAAACTACACTGACGTCTGTATCCCTTCCCACTAGGGGGCGCTGTGGAGTTACTACAGCTGGTTTCTATAACACAGGGCTTCCTCAAAAGGCCACAAGGGAAGAGTTTCTAAGGTGCCCCAACCTTAATTAGACTGCTGTTCTGTATGTCAACTTAATGTGCTTACACACTGCCCAGTCACGAGGCCTCTTTGTCCTGCTGGTGCCCAACACAGTGTGGCTCACACTTCTGGTCTCCTGGAAGTTGGTTCCAGTTGTCCCTAATGAATACCCTTAGGGCTCACTTGTCTTAAATTTGGGGTGAGAAATAAAACACTGAATTCTCAATCTAGGATTCCCAGAGAGCTCTGAATAAAGCCGTCCACTCTTGGGAGATGTGGGAGCCGGCCACATCTTCTATGTGCCAGAACCCTGTGGGGAAGGGGTAAGTGAGAAGATTCAGGTATCTTGAACCCCAGACAAATCCAACACAGTCTGTTAGATTAGAACGACAGCCTGAGTCTCCTGACTGCCAAACTAGCATTATTTATGCTCCCCAACACTGTACAGTTCGGGTCACATATTTAACTTACTGTCCTGAGATACAAAACAGAAAGGTGTCTACACCCACCTGCTGGGGCAGTTGTTATCACTGCTTGCGCTATGTGTTCCTCGGCAGATCCCAGCAGGGTGACAGTCACCGCATAATCAGTTGTCGGATACAGATCCAGACACACCACTGGGGCTCGTTCCCTCGTTGTGAAGTTAAATGATGTTGCATGATAAAAGTTATCCAGATACCACCTTCGACCCAGAACTTTAAACTGTCACGAGATTAAAAGAAAGCATTGCATTACATTTTCTGTCGGCTTGCAGATGTCTCGACTGTAAGCAAAATGGAGTCAAAGCAAGAAAGTTCCTTCTATTTATCCCTACCCACTCAGAATTATTTTTCATGCACTAGCGAGCTAAACTGAGGAAGACTTTGCAAAGCTACCTTACCTATCCTATTGACTTCCTTCATAACCAGATATAGGACTAAGTTTAAAATGTGTAATTATATCTCAGATGAATAAAATGTCAGGCTATTCTAAAGTAATCTCTAGTGTCCACCCAAGTGAAAGAAATTGAACTGGGGCTATTGGGCAAAATTCTTTTACTTTCTCTTCATTGTAGAATCTACGGACAAGCTTCATAGAACAAAGTACTTTATGAGGACTCCTCCAGATGATGCATTTAAAGCAACCATGCAATGGAACTTCACTTGATCCTTCCTATTAGAGCTCTGGAAAAAAGAGCTTGTGATCCACAGAATCATCAAACACACCCGACACCCAGTCATACTCTACCCATTGTCAACTCAAGCAGCAGCTACAGGGAGTTATAGGGAAAAACTCTTGTGAAGGTCCCATAGGTAATCTGATGAGCCCTTGATCAGTCAGTGTGCTTTAGCTGGTGGAGATGCCCATGTGTTTAGTGTTTCCACTGATGCTGGTGTCATTGGCTATCCCACCATCTCTCCCTCCTCATCACTGTCAATCCCAGACTCTTCCCCAGCAGTCTTCCACAGCTGTCCAAGACCTTGCCGCCTAGTTCACAGGGATTCCTCTCTCCCAAACTCCTCAGATTCTCTTGGATAACTTAAAGATTCTTATAGATAAGCCTCACCGTTCCTTGAGCTCAATGCTATGAACTTCCTCCACTCCACTCCAGCCACCCACATCTATGGCCACATTCTAGGCTGTGCCGTCATCAGAGTTGCTCCCCCAGGATCTTGCAGCAGTCCCCTGTTCTTCTGGGCCACTTACTAGAGAGGTATAACATGCATTCCTGTGTGTTTGGGGAATATGTATTTTTCTTTTTTGTAAACTGCTTTTGAATGTTCACTTTTTTCCCAATGGATTTAAGAGTGCTTTGCATGTTACATAAATCAATCTTTGTCTAACATATTTTAAAAAGCAATATTTTTCAATTTTACTCTTTAATCATTTCTTAATAGGGTATGAAGTAAGAATTATTTGTTTTCTTAACCAAGTTGTCAATTAATGGTCCTAGAACCATCTATTGAATAAAACCTTCCTTTCTCTACTGATTTGAAAAATTATCTTTATCATATATTACAATTATTTTGGTACTTGAATATGTTTCTAGCTTTAGTGTTCTTTCTAATATGGAAATTTCAATATTTCACTTGCCTGCCGAAACTCCTTCAGTGGCTCCACATAGACATCAAAATAAAATCTAAATTCAAAAGCATGGCAGATGGGGCCCCCCTGACCTGGCCCCTGCTTAGATCTTTGCCTCATCTTTTCCTACCCTTCTTGCTACTTCACTTGCCCACAATGCCCGTCTTCAACCTCTCCCCAGCTCTTTGATCTGGCGAATTCCTGCTTCTTTTCTATGACTCAGCATAGTCTTTGCTTCTTGTTAAAAAATTATACCTGGACATACACACCTACACACACACACACAACATCTTTCTATTCCATTATTCATTTACTTTTTATCAAGGCACTCATTATACCACATTGTAGTTGCTCGTTTACTTGTATTAATATATTTCTATTAGTTTCAATTGGAACTTCTGGGTCCTAATACATAATACTCTTTCAGTAAATGGTTATGGAATAAATTAATGAATTTTAAATTAATAATTACTGAGTTTACTCTCTTCCAGATGATTTGCTAGGCACTAAAAATGACACAAAAATAAATCTTAGTTCCTGCCTGAATTTACCTATAATTTTACTTGTGATGTTCAAAAAAATCAAATTAAATGAGGGCCAATAGCCATGCAATGAATTTCTTAAAAATCCATGCTCAAATGTGAATTTGATGGCAAAATAAACTGCAATTATTAAATGCACTAAAATAAAATATAAGCGTGAAATACCAGGCAGGGAAAATGACAGCATGTCACCAAATATAGTGTCTTTCTTCAGTTCGCTCATATCCATCTCACATCTCACATATACTCTAGAAACAACAGTCACAAACTGTCTGGAGTTCATTCATTTTTAAATACTTCGGATCCTCACTTGGAGATCACCCAGATTTTTAAGTGACACAATCTTTGACAGATAGCATACAAGATCGTCTTACTTGGTACATTCGTTCTGATCCAACTTTCCTAGAATGCCTGTTCAATTTCAAACAAGTTTCATTAAATATTGAAATATTGAAAATTCCATCATCTTCTAAGAGATCATCTTCTAAAAGAAAAGAGAGAACATGTAGATAGGTTGCATCATCTTAGCAAAACACAACATGGTTAAGTACAAGTGAAACTCTTACACCTTAAGAGAGGCAATCGGGTATTTAACAGGAAGAGCATTAAAACTGGCAACAGCAGACTTAGCTTCAAGTCTTGGCTCTACAACTTCTTACTTTTAATGACCTCAGTTCAGTCACCGAACCCCCCCAAACCTCAGTTTCCTTATTTGTGAAATCAAGGAATCCAGCTTGCTTTTCTTATGTCACAGGCTGTCATTGAGAGAATCAAAGGAAATATGTTTAAATTACTGTAAATTAACAAAGCTGTGATATTTTTAGAAAGTTAATCCTATCACCTGGATAGTGCATAATAAAATGTCATGAAGGTAAGTGTACGAGTAGCCAGAACATCTGAGACTAAGGAAAAAGGTGAATAAAAATCAAAGGCTATGAGTTAAAACTCTCAGAGCAAATGCTTTCCAACCTAAAAAATGACCAGAAAGTACATGACCCGGCAAGAGGAAATTTGCTTTCACAGCAGACAGTATTTCAAGAGCTACTCAGCTGAGTACTAAGGCAAAAAATAATCAGAAAGCAGACTTGTTTCAACCATTGTATAGAAAAAAGTCATTTCACACCTCCTGCAGTCTAATTCATTCCTACAATATTCTATTTTCTTAATGTAGTTATAAAGGAGAGTTTGGTTACTAATGAATTAAAGAAATCACAAAGAGTCCAGGAGTCATACTGGTAATTTTCAAGGAAAAGCAAATTTCCTAACAAACAAGCCTGCATGTTCACTACCAATGAAAAAAAGTTAAATGTCTACCAGAAAGAAGCTATTTTATAACTATCTTTAATGTGTATTTCTCCCATGGGAGTCTCTGCTACCTAAGAAGCATTAATGATCACGATAAATTATTCTAGTCAAAATCAGAACTGTCCCCAGCATTTTCACTATCGCTGACATATGCAGCACAAGGCAATTAGCTGGGAGAATCAAATATTTCTGGCTGTAATCGGAAAATGTAGAAATATGGTTATGAGAGAGAATTTGGAGACCTATCATACATGCTCTCCTTTAGCTTCACAAATTTTGAAGATTTCATAAGGACATCAGAAATGAAAATTGCCACATGTGTGCATATGATTTTTAGGATCACCAAATGTATATATTAAGAAATACCCCATAGAGCAGATGTCGGCATGCCAACAGAACACAGGCAGACGTGCAGGCTGCATTGTTTCCATGTCTTCATTTTCACATAAGGTAGCCGCTACAGTCGGAATTCAGGGGAAGATGGCAATGTGAACACAGGCATCTGGCTCCCACTTCCCACGCCCAGTCCTGACAGAGTGACTGAGAATAAGTAAAAATGGGTCAAAATTTGCATCTGGGTTGGAAAGAAGGGTCGGTTGTCATACGCGAGGCAGAAACATAAAGACATTTCTGCTGGGCACAGTGTGGAAGGGACCGGGCGAAAGAAAGACAACTGAGAGCTCCTGTGCAACCTGCCTTGCAAGTGAAGGAACATGGTCTCGAAGTTTCAAAGGAAGGAGCTGGAGGAGAACTGGCGCCCTGGGAGGAAGCAAGACAGCCCACAGCACAGCTCAGTGATGGACGCTCCATCCGGGGCCGTGTAACCCAGTGGCTCTCCAATCCAGCTGCATATCAGAATCAGCCTCACACAGCAGATTGGAAGTCATGCTTGGACACCTTTATTTTTTTAAAAAGCTCAACAGGCAATTCTGATAGGCAACCAGAGTAAAAAGTATATATACTAATAATACTATTGCTGCTACTGCTAATAATAATAATAATGATAATAATAATAATAATAATAGTCCTTCCTCAGCATGCATCAGTAACAGGGGAAGACTTCAAAGTAGAGGCCTAGGGACTTTCAGGTCCCACCTGACAGAGAACCGGGGTTAACAGAGGAAGGGACCTCCCTCTTTCATGCCTCAGTAGGATGTAGCCCCATAAAGAGGCCAGGTCCAAGGCCAACAGCTTCACCAGTTAAGATAGCAAAGTGCTCGGAAATACAGCTTAGGATGGCGGGCTTTCTCCCAGCTGCTGCCCAAAGGACACTGGATCACCCGACCCGACCCGCAGCAAAGCCTTCACGATGAGATCTGAGATAGGCATCCTAACATTATCCAATCAAAAGTAAGATCAAAGGGAATATCGCCCAATTTTATTATGAGGGAAATATCAGACCTAGACAGAACTTTTATCTTCCAAGGATAAGGAATCTAGAAGCAAAAAAAAAAAGAAAAAAAAGCCTATAAAATGATTTTATAAAGAAGAAAGGCATAGAAAGGGAAATTGTGATTAAAATGCAAACAATGAGCATATTTTGAAAAATAAAACCTTGAGCAAAGTGTTGGTAAAATTAGGCAGCATCTGTTTTGTATTTTTAATAAAAACTTTTAAAAATGGATTCAAACAAGAGAGATAATAAGAGAATGTGACAGCGGAGAGGAAACTGGTTGAGAGAGGCAGAAATAAAAAGGGAACTAGCTGAGACCCAAAGAAAAGGAAACGAAAGTGCAACAACAGAATTTAAAGTGCATCAGAAATGGTAAAAACTGGGCATGTAGATGCATCAATGCAGACATGTGTAAATGCATCTAGATAACAACCTTGTTACATACAGAAGGCAGAGGGAAAAGACACGGACATAAAAAGGGAAAAATTGAAAAGCAATGTGGAATACAGGTATCTGAAGAGCCAAAAACAAACTTTAAAAAAAGCAATAGGCCAGGTGCAGTGGCTCACACCTATAATCCCAGTGCTTTGGGAGGCCGAGGCAGGAGGATCTCTTGAGGCCAGGAGTTTGAGATCAGCCTGGGTAACACATTGAGACCTCATCTCTACAAAAAAATAAGAAAAGTGTGGCCGGGCGTGGTGGCTCACGCCTGTAATCCTAGCACTCTGGGAGGCCGAGGCGGGTGGATCTCTCAAGGTCAGGAGTTCGAAACCAGCCTGAGCAAGAGTGAGACCCCCGTCTCTACTAAACACAGAAAGAAATTAATTGGCCAACGAAAAATATATAGAAAAAATTAGCCAGACATGGTGGCACATGCCTGTAGTCCCAGCTACTTGGGAGGCTGAGGCTGGAGGATTGCTTGAGCCCAAGAGTTTGAGGTTGCTGTGAGCTAGGCTGGCGCCACGGCACTCTAGCCGGGGCAACAGAGTAAGACTCTGTCTCAAAAAAAATAAATAAATAAGAAAAGTTAGCCAGGTGTGGTAGCACATGCCCATAGTCTCAGCTACTCAGGAGGCTAAGGCAAGAGGATCACTTGAGACCAGGAGTTCTGCAGTGAGCTATGATCACACCACTGTACTTCAGCCTGGGTGACAGAGTGAGATCTTCTCTCAAAAAAAAAAAAAAAAAACTTAAAAAAAACGAGAAGCTGACAATGAAATGTCATATTAAACCAATAATATAAGGGAAGAGAGAGGGGAAGGAATAAAAGGAAGTAAAGAATGCTAACTTCCTTATCTTATTCAGGGAGAAGTTAACATTTCATTCTTAACACTGGAAATAAAAGAAATACACACCCAAATAGAGTTTGTTTTTTAATGTAATCCCTTATATTATAGAATAAAAACAAAATGTATAGCAAAAAGAAAACAAAAGATATAGCAAAGTAGCATAAAAAAAGAAAAACAATAAAATGACAGAAGAAAGGAAAATCATATCACAAAAAAAAAAAAATGTAAGCTGGAGAACCTATCTATCCAAAAATAAAACTTGTCGCAGAAAGTTTCCCAACATAAGCTGTCTCCTAGAGTACGCCTATAGCAATGTTATCCAGATAGATTTTAAGAAGAAAAAAGTCGACAAAGTCATATCATGCAAATGCAAGCACAAAGAAATCAAGAAGACCAATATTATTATCAAAGTATAGTTCAAGGCAAAAAAACAGGCTAAGATGAGCCATTTGGTACTAGTGAAAGAATCTATAATGAAGATAGCAGTCATGAACGTTAATATTACAACATCAAAATGTGTAAAACCAACCAATTAGAATCCCTAAGAGAAATTGAGAAAAATGTCAATCCAAGTAAGAAAAAAAAACAAGGAATCCTGAATAGCCTCATTAATAAAGTCGATTTAAGACTAGATCTTACTCCACCTACTAGCAAACACTCTACTTTATAATCCAGCATCTACTGAAATTACCAAACTTGGCCAAGTAGTAAGGCCCAAGAAAATGTCAACAAATCCCCCCAAGCATAACAAAATGTAATAAAATTAGAAATCAACAAGGAAGTATAAATGTTCTAAATGTTACAAAGGAAAAAAACTACATGTATAAAACACTTATAATTAATCCTTCAATCAAAGGGGAAATCCAAGTAGCAATTATATAATGCTTCGAAAGTAAGGGTAAAGAGAACATACATTAAAACACTCATAAATAATTTTTTAATCAAAGGAAAAATCAGAATAGCAATTATATCATGACTTGAAAGTAAAGAAAATGCTTATCAATGCCTAAGGAATTCTGTAAAAGCTCAAATCTGAAAGGGAAAAAGAAGCATTAAAAGCTCAAACAGAAAGGATTGGAAATAAGTTGAATTTTTTAATGCATTCAGCTCAAGAATTTAGAAACAGAACAATACAACCAATTTAAGAGATACATGGGGAAGTACATAAAAAAATGAGGAGAAATTGATGAGTTAGAAAGAAGAAAATTTAAAAACCCAAGAGTTCATTCTTTGGGAAAAGGAAACGGTAATAAGACAAGCTAATCAACTTTTAAAAAGAGAGAGAAAACCAAAATTAGAAGTCAGAACAAGCTGGGACTATACAGCCTATAGCCCCAGAGGAACTGTAAGCAAATATACCATGTGACACTTCTGCTGACATTTAAAATCTCAACCAAATGGACATTTTTGAGAAAAATATAAATTATAAAAATTGACTCAAGTAAATGTAAGAAACTTAAACAGACCCCAAATCATGGAAGAAATTGACAAAGTTGTTAAAGAATCATCTCCCTAAAGGCGTGAAACTTAAAAGATCTTATGAGCAAACTTTAAAGGAAGGGAAAAATTCCAAAGGGTATAAACTGTTCCAGAGAAAAAAAAAGTATGGAAAAGTTCCCAAGTCATTTTAAGGGAACTAGCATAACCCTGATAATGAAATCAGACAACAGAATGTGCAGGATCTAGAGGAAGAGAATGACAAATCTTTACCACAGTGCTAAATAGAGAAAGACGAGTAGATACTGAGTAAATGTAGAAACATACCTCACTTCCGGTTGGGATGAGTCAATATAAATCCTAATTCTCACTAGATTAACTTGCAAATTTAATGCAATTCCATTTGAAATTTCAGACAGAGGAAAGCAGTCCAGAGACATTAAATAACTCATTACCCAACTGTTCAACACAAAGTTAAAATGCAAAACCAGACCTGCCTGCCTCCAAAGACCATGATTTTCCCAGTGGAAAGTAACTGGAAGAGGTAATCAGATATTAGTAGAAACAGCTGACACTGAACAGCAACCTGTCATCCTCACTGAACAGTGACAGATGAGTTTCAAGTCCTGGGATGATCTTTTAAAGAAGACACAGCCCTCTAAGTCCACGGTAGTTTATTATTAATTTTGTAAAGTTTTTCTAATTGGTCACCATATTAATTTTATAAAACCTTTGCCTACGTATTATTTACTTAGAAAGAAACAATTTTGTTTTATTTATATACAAGTACCAAGAGGACCAATCTGTATAATTTTATAGTTGGTTTTATATTGTTAAGATTGGCAGACTTTTCAATTATTTCTGCTGACTCTGTGTCACTTCCCGGTACCTAGTGGCAGCAATATCTGAGGATTGAGCTAATTGTCTTAAGTAGGACAACAAACAGCTAATTAAGAATTACGTCTACTCCCCCAAAATAATGCCATCAACAGCTTCTCAGTCTTTGTCTACACGGTATTTAATTGATCCTTGCACTCCATAACCAGAATTACATTCTTTTAAAAAATTCACTGTAATTGTCACAATGTTGTTAAAAAATTCACGTGACAATCACAAAGTTCATTCGTACTTCTAGAAGCTCCTTCCTGTCCACTCCTCCTTTCAACCGACATCTACCCTCCTGCACCTCTCACTTCCCCTGTCCACTCACCCACTCTCAATTTGATTCCCGACCCGAGTCAGTCTGGGGTCAGCTCGCGTCCCAGACCTAAAGCTGCTGTGTCAGCCCCCCGGCTCTTCCTCTCTTCCAGGCAAGGGCAAGAAATGACTTGAATTTGTCACCAAAAACAAGCCACATGGCTACCATCCATTGCTTTGTATACCTGAGAAGGGACTACATTATCACCTAAAGTTTTCCTCTTTTATTTTATTTTTTATTTTTTGAGACAGGGTCTCACTCTGTTGCCCAGGCTAGAGTGCAGTGGCGTGATCATAGCTCACTGCAACCTCCAACTCCTGGGCTCAATCGATCCTCCTGCTTCAGCCTCCTGAGTAGCTGGGATCACAGGCACCACCATGCCTGGCTAACTTTTCTATTTTTGGTAGAGATGGGGTCTCGCTCTTGCTCAGGCTGGTCTCAAACTCCTGGCCTCAAGTGACCCTCCCGCCTCTGCCTCCCAGAGTGCTAAGATTACAGGTGTGAGCCACCACACCCGGCTCATTTTCCTCTTTTAAATGCCTTTTTGTTACCTTCTACGTCTACCAGAGGACTCAGCTGAGAAACAGCACATCAGAGTCCATTGAAACTGGTGCCACTAGGACAGGAATGTCTCCCACTAGACCCGCTGTGATTCTGACCCCAGAGCAACTACATCCCCGCTGAGTACAAATCTCAGAAAGCAAGTGTGAACTCTCCTGCCCAGATGATTCTGAAAAATGTTTCCCCACAGCCTGTGCTTAGCATTTTCCAGGAGGAAATGAGACTTCACTTCCACCTACCAGCTGTCTGGAAAGCAATGACGGCTGGCACAGAGCGCATGGGAGGGGCTGTGGATACGCTCACGGTGTAGTTGGCGCCTTGGTACAGGTCTAGGCACACTTCTGGGGTCCTGCTGTCCGTGGTCAGGTTGACTGTCTCCTCATGAACTGATGCCACCGGGTCCAACCGTTGTCCTTGTATGTATACCTTTGTGAGAGGAAAAGATAAGAGGGCCCACCGTGACTCTTGTCAATACGACCGAGACTTTGTGCTGCTGGATCCTATTCTGCTATTTCACGCTGCACTGCTCAACCGGTGAGGATAAGTAAGGTAAACGTCTGCTACCAGGTATCTGGTGATCAAGTCTGATCATCCCAGTGATCAATAAACCCAAAGAAGTGACATAAATGAGGTGTCTCTCTAGGAAGTGCTGTCCTGCACACAAACGGTCAACCCCGAAAGGAGGCGGTCACCACGTGAGGACCGCTCGCTGCACCTGTCACCAAGTCAGCAGGTGCTTCCAAGCTTGCTCTGGGGGAGTGAACACAAGTGCTTGGAAACAAGCAATGATGAGGATGCCAAATATAAACACATCCCCCACATACACACCCTGTCAAGTGACAAGTATGTTAAACACAAAGCATAAAATAACAAAATAATCCAGATATCTTAAAAATCCTACCCACTCTTTTTAAATGCCAGTGGGATTAGAAAGCAATTAGATTGAGATGCTCTTATTGGAAGCAAGTCGCTCTGACTCCAATCCCCATGAGTTACCACTACTGCCCTAGCAGGGACAAGTAGACCACTTTACTTACCACATACAGGATCTTGGAGTTCATTCTTCCCAAGTTTATTTGCCACCTCACACAGGTGTTATTAAACACCGAGACATCGTGAATTTCTGTCATTATTTCTAAAATAGAAAAAGACAGTTGACACACGGAATGTACCAATGGGCTTTGGAAAAATCCGAATGGAGATTAGTTTGTCTGCACAGCTGGCGTCTCTGCTGCTCACCATTCATGCCTCGATTCGGATACCGAGTCAGGCTGTCCCAGGCCACTCGCCCAACTTCTCTTCGTCAGGAATGAGCCTGGCACATTACCTGACTTGGAAGAAAAGGAAAGATTCCTACTCAAGTATGGGTAAGAATTCCAACCTGCCATTAGCCTGACAGGCCATGGATGTCACTGGCATCTGGAACGAGGCCCAGCACAGAGTCCTGAGTTGAATCTCCCCTGCAAAGCACAGGTGAGACCTGCTTCTACCTTTCCCATCCCATCCAGGCAGTGGGATGCTCTGATTCCCAAGCAGGAAGAGGACATGTATCACCACACAGGATCACTCCTCAGGAGCAGCTCGGGGTAAGCTAAATACATTCTCCACAAGGTCCCTAGATATTTGTGGGACTCCTTTAACCGAAGCTGTTTAATCCTAATCTATCAGGAAGCCACTGACTTCTCTGGATGGTTCTGCTTCTCTTAAATACTCTGCATAAATTCCATGTAATGAATTCAGCAATGTGGGCTACCATACTAGGGCCTTGGTTCCTTGAGGTAACACAGCTTCCAGTGGACCCAGTCAACCACCTAGGAGGCTGTTCAGACAGGAAAGGGTGGGGGGGGTCTAGCTTTTTAGTTCTTTACAATGAAATTCCCTGCAGAAAATTAAGACTATCTCTAGTTTCAAACAATACTATCTTGTATACAGAAAACCGTAAGGAATACACACGTACACACACACGTACACACACACACACACACACACACACACACACACACACACACCCCTAGTAAAGCTAAGAAAGGAGTGTAGCCAAGTTGCAGGAAATAAGGTTAAGGTACAAAAATCTACTGCATTTCTACACGCTAGCAATGAACACTCCAAAACTAGAATTAAGAAAACAAGTTCATTTACAATGGCATCCAAAAGAAAAAAATTCCCTGCAGACGGAAGCCACCATACCGTCATCCCTGGAGAAGGGAAGCTCCACGTCACCAGACAGGGATACTCCAAGCATTCCCACTGAAGCAGACACCTCTTACGAATTCTCTGAACTCTCTCTCCAGCTCACCTGCTCACTGTTGCAGTCCCGCATGGGCTTTGACAACTGCCCATGTCTTGCCTCCCGTTCTGGGGCTTCCCTGCTGCGGCACCCACACCCATGCACGTGCAACCTGAAAGCTCCATGGGGAGAAGATCTAGAGGATAAGCCTTTCCCTCTTCTTTCCCCTGAAGCGCAATCCTACAAAGACTTGGTTTCTTACAGCCTCTCAGGACGCTGTCGCACCACAGGAGCAGTCCCTGTCCTCAGTGGAGACCAGTACAACGAGGCATCCTTATATTGGCTCTCCTTCCTTCCCTGCTTTACTGCCTTTGGCCCCCACTACTCCTGCTTCCTGGGGTTTTAGTCCCTGTTGTATAATAAATATAAGTCCCCTTCCCCAGGCTCTGTTTTCTGGGAAACCCAAGGCAAGATTCCCATCAAGAAGAGTGAGAAAGATAATTCTCCACCTCAGAAAATGACTCTCCTCAACTCAGCTCCTCTCCTTCCCTCCTAGTAAATCTCTTCTCAGCCTCCAAGTGAGAAAGGAAGCCTGAACTGTAGGCACCTGTAGGGTCAACTCATTTCTCCTGTACTCAGAACCCACACCAGCTTTGAATTAACCCTGGCCTACTGGTCTCTCTGCCCATAGAAGATTTTACATCTTTACTAAATCATCCCATCCCATTACCTAGATTCTACACCCCACGTGACCTGGGAGGATCAATGGAAGCAGAGAGAGGACAATAGGTGAATTCAGCAGGTCACCTACGGCTGTCTAAAGCATTCCAGGATCTCTATATCAATATTTCTCCCCAGAACACAGATAATTCCAGTTGTGGGCATGGGTACCCTAGGAGATGCAATGACCTTATCAGTTCACCCTCTTGGATAGCACAAAGATGATGCTGGCCCGGGTCTTTTATCAGCCTGAACAACCCCAAATACTCCTGGCCCCTCCCCTGTGCACTGCCCTTCAAAGCCCCAAAGCTCTTGACACCTCTGTTCACTCACATGTCCCTCTGCTGCGGACTCAGCACCTAGTCCAGGAGGAAAAGAAAACGTCCCACCCCTCACCTGCTCTCTGAGTTGCCAGTAAAGCAAATTTTCTTCTTACTCTTTGTCCGTCCCTTTGTCACCCAAGCAAAGATTAGAAAGGAATTTTCTGTCTTGTCCTTCCTTTTTGTTCATTCACTATGACAACTGTAAATGGCATCTCAGAGATGCCATCTGCCTCCAGCCTGTGCCATGCTCTCTACACAGATGGGATTCAGATCCAATTATAAATATGTCAGATATTTCATCCCAAGAAGAAATTTAACGAAGTTTGGTTGCATTTCCCTCTAGGTGTCAACAAATCAATTGCAAAAACTTCTTTATAAACATATCAGATATTGCACATCTACGTTACTGCTGCCTTTTTAAAAGAGATGACTTGGGGTGATATGCCCCAATTCCAGTAGTACCGATAATAACTGAAAACATTTCTGAAAGTCTTCTTTGGAACCGTCTCCAGGGCTCTTCCATTCACTGTTCATCACTAACTGATGGACTGCGGTGGCTATCAAATGCCACACCTCCTACCTTGCCAGGCCCTGGGCTGTGAGCATGTTCAGAACATCGGTCCTTCATTAGCACGTTGTCTAATGAAGGGGGCAAACGGATAAGTGGGAAAATTACAACTCAGTAAGTTACAAATTATCACAAAGCTACACCCACGCATCATAGGACATAGAGAAAGGAAACATCAACTCTCACTGGAGGGCCCTGAAAGGCAAAGGCCAGCTTCATGGAGTACATGACCTTAATGGATAAATGGCTAAAGAATGGGGAAGACACATAGGCAGACACATAGGACAGCAGGTTCAATGCCTGGGACAGTAAGAGGGTGTGGCACAGTCAGAGTGGCGAGGGGGGGGTCACGTGACCGAGGAGGAGGAAAGATGGGAACCGAGCCTGTACAGGAAGGGAGGACAGGGTCAGGCCGGGAAAGGCCTTGCTGGCTGGAGTAAGTGCAGACTGACTCCTGCGAGCACAGAGAGCTGAAAATAACCGGAACAGTTTGGGTTGTAGAAAGCTCACTCTGGTATATTTTGAAGGAGACACTAGAACACTGAAGAACCAAAGTCACAAGGAAAGAATATAGCACCATTTACTCTGCGATTACTGTATGTCAGACGGGGAGCGCTCTTTCTAGACTCAAACTCATCTCCCCAGCAGTCGTAAGCAGTAATGATGGACACAGTAAGAAGAGTGAACATTCATTAAGTTATTACTATGGACCAGCTAGTGTGTGCAGGACTTTTAAATGTATCATTTCATTTACTCTTCAAAATAACCCCATGAGCTAGATACTTAATACATTAAATACGTTCATGTTATAGATCTGAGCTTAGAGCTGTTAAGTAACCTGTCAAAGGTCACACAGCTCCTAAGCAGTCAAGTCAGGATTCAAAACTAGATGTGTCAGGCTCCACAGCTAAGCGCCTTTGCATTGAAGAGGTGAAGACACGAAATCAGACTGCTGTGTAACAAAGCAAGAGACAATTCTGAAGGAGAAGCAATAGGAGGTGAGGGAGAAGGAACGGCGAGGAGTCCAGGCTGACTGGCAGCCTCTGGGCCTGAGAGTCTCCACTGCTCTGCTAAGAAACCCAGGTGGAGGCAGAACAGGTTGGTGAGAAAGAGACTGCCAGGCTCTGTTGGCCATATGCTAAATCTGAGTTACCTGCTGACTATTCAGAAAAAAATAGTCTTGAAAGCCATGGATATAGGGATGGAAGTTGAAGGCATGGGTGCAGGTGAGACATCCAAGTAGGACACAGGGAGTGGGTAGCTCAAGGGCAGAACACCGGGAAACACAACCCAAGGGGAACCCGGAGCAGAAAGGGCTTTGCAGAAGAGAGGTAGGAGGCTGGCAGAGAGAGTGATATCTAGGAGTGAAGGAAAGAAAGGATTTGAAGAATGTCTCTTCCTTGAAAGTTATCTCCCTTCTTTCCCACCAATCCCCCACAACCTCCTCAGCCCCCACCCAACAAGGGCCTGGAGCAGGTCACCCAGGCATTGGGGCAACTCCATCCCTCTCTCCTCTCAAATGGCTCTGCCCTCCTCATGGAGCGCCCACAGAGTCCTGATCAGATCTGAGGCTTGACTTTGGGTAGAGGTAGGTAGAGCAGGTCTTTGGCCTGTCCAGCTATACAACATTTGGGCCTCTCTGGCTTAAAAAAAACAAGTTCCCACAGCATCCAGTTGAACTGGCACTGGATTCACAGCAACAAAGCCTCAGTGGGTGATAAAGCAAGTACCTTTGTTTTGCTTTACTTTGTGTGTGTGTGTGTGTGTGTGTGTGTACATGCACAAATGTACGTGTACATATTTATAATGTTATGTATTTTCTTAGTGTGCTTTATATTATAGGATATAAAAAATAATAAAATAAAAAAATATAATGTTATGTATTTTGGTATTCTGTTAGCATCTAGTATCACTCTGTGTATGGTACTTATGACATCTGTGATTAAATAATGATGTAATTAGTTATTTAATAACTACTTCTCCCAAATGTAACTTTATGATGGCAAAGACCATGTTTATCTCTCTATTCCCAGGCCCTGGTATAGCGCTTGAGACACAGATACTCAAAAAATATTCATTATTTGGGTGCTTGTTTGAATGGGTGGGTGAATGGAGGGGTAAGTGACCAACAACGCTCACTGCTGTGGACGGGGTAAGAGGAATGAGAACTGAAACTAGAACAGGAAGTTGGCTGTTGGGTGGTCATTGTGACCTTGGTGAGAGAGCTCCAGTGCAATGGGGTGTTGGATGCCTGATCTCCCTTCGTAGGCTGAGAAGAGAAAGGAGGGAGGGAGCCTAGACAGTGAGCACAGGTCACTTTCAGAAATCCCACTGTGCAAGGACAGGGGCTGGTCTAGGGTGCTCGCTTCGTTTCCAATTTTATGGAAATTGGAAATTTCCATTTTCTTTATTTTTGGAAACAGTAAAAGGTCATAGAGAACAAATTTAGGTGACCCAAACAGATGGTCACACTCAGTGTCACTTCTAGTCAAACAGCATCTGACTTCAAAAGTAACATGACTGGCCTTCCAATACCATTCACAAACTACCTCCAAAGGCCATTCCCAAACAGGGATTCCAGAGCAAACACATTTTGATAATGGTAGCAATACTGAAATCAAGTCACGGCTTCTACAGGTGACTACTTTGAATAAATGCAGGTTTGGCTATAAAGGTTCTAATATGTTTCCTTTCTTTACTTAAGCCTAATTTAGAGTCACATAAAATAAGTAGACATAGCATGGCTTACAGTGGTGCTTTCCTAAAATGGATTATACCCTTTAGGATGATTTTGGGTGGCACATGAATAAATTTTTATATGGTCACTATGCATTGGTTTGTGTATATTAGAAAAAATACACCTGGTTCATCAAACTCATGAGATCACATACGTGACAAAGTGTCCCTAATCAATAAATTTAAATTATAAATTTAAGTTTAAAATATAAGTTGTTTTAAGAAATATACTAAGTAAATAATACTTTCATTATAGCAAACATTATCAGGGTGGGGTACAAATATTAATAATTAAAGCTTGGGAGAAACTGGCAAAGGAGAGACAATGTGGGCTTTCGGGGCTGACAGAACTGAGTTCAAATCCTGACTCTACCATTTGCTAGTTACTGAATGACCCTGTGAAAGTTGCTTAACCTTCATGAGTCTTAGATTACTCATCCATGAAATGAAAATAACAATACTACACAGGGTTTTACTGAGGATGAAACATGACCAAGCATTAAGGCCCCTAGCATAGCAGAGCCCTGGGCGTGTGTGTTGGTGATCAGTCAGCGGTAGCTATAGTGCTTGATGGTCCAAACATTATACACACATCCAGATACATCCCAGCCATGTGGTTATCCATATAAATGTGTCCATTTCTTCCAGCTGACCTTTCTGTTCCCTCCGAAATGTGTGTAGCTGCAAGTGAGCACCCGCTGAACTGGACAGGAGGGTCCACAACCAAACAGAAGGAACAGAGGCCGACTGGAGTCCTGGAGGCATCTGGGCAGTGCCTGGGGCAAGTTAGGGACACAGAAAGGATCCCGGCAGATAAACCACCTGTGTTCCAACAGAGATGCTGCCCTTCTGAGAGCACGGAGTGAGTGAGCGTTAACCTTATAATTATTAACTCAGATTCTAAACATAAAAAGCCAAATGACCTGTGCAGAGTGGAAGCCAGGGAAAGTCTTATCTAGAATGAATCAGCCTCTTTGATCTGGAGGTAAACTGACTCATTAACATCAAGCTTCCACCTGGGGTTTTTCCAGACACTGAAGTGGTTGCCTAATTCCCAGCTGTCTGGAGTTTCCAGTTCAAACTGGCCTTAAAAAAAAAAAAAAAAAAAAGTCCCACCACCTCAGTAGCGTTCACACTCCATTAAAAACATACATAGATCTCTGCTACTAATCCAAAGGATTAGAGGCTCCAAAAATATTCTTAAGGTAATCAAAAACAATCCAGGTAAAGTAAAGATAAATGATTCCACCCAGTTTGGAACTAAACATCCAAGTAGAGACAGAGGGCTAAATGGATGGAGTTAAAACAGAGAACAGAGGTAGAGGCATTCAGGGAGTAGCAGAAAAGTAGAAAACTATGGGGGAAAAGAGCCAAAAGTGAACATGGAGGAAAATAAATACAAACTATACCAAGTGAGCTGGGATGAGGGGGTCTAAAGAAATGGGTGAAAAACAGGAAAAAGAGGAAAGAAGGGGGCACTTGAGCAAGAGCCATGGTAATGAGCAGCTCTCACACCATTTCCAGAAGCCTCTCCTACCTACCCACCCAGAGATCATCTGCACTGCGCTATGAATTAATCAGCATGTAAATCACCCCCTTTATCTGCGGAAATTGAATTTAGCTGCCAATCCTGATTGAGGGCATAGAGGCCTCTTCACAGAAAGATCACAGCTCTCGGGGAGAAGGCCTTTTCTTTCCTTAAATCAAAGCTTGCATAAACCCATGGAAACAGCTGCAGCTGGAGCCACAGACTTTGTGAAAGGTAGCAGGCTGAGGACAGTAATTATAATTAGCAGTTACATAACATGTTTGTTCTTCAAAGTGCTCTACAAGCATCAGCTAATTAATAGCTTACTGTGCCCCATGCAGAGCTACTGGTTTTTCCTGCAGTGACTAATCCTTGTACCCCCACTGAAATCTGAATGGCGGCGGCAGAGTAGCTTGAGCAAATGAAGCAAACAACTGAGGGTGAGAAGCTACGCCCAACCCTCTGACCAAGTGACTCCCTGGATAGCTCTGTGTTGGGGACACCTCCCCAAATGTTGAATTCAGCATTCCAGGAGGCAGCTGCCTCACCTCCTCCAAATAACTCTCGGAGGTGCTATTAGGGATGCAATTATAGGTTGGAGTGGCCATCAGTCTAGTTCAGTATGGCATTAGCTCTTCTCAATTTCCCCAATTATTAAGACTGAGACCCTGGCGTCTGTGGCGTAGTTACAGGCTCGGCGGCTCACGCCTGTAATCCTAGCACTCTGGGAGGCTGAGGCAGGAGGATTGTTTGAGGAATAGAAGGAAATTAGCTAGACAACTAAAAATATATAGAAAAAATTAGCCAGGCATGATGGCACATGCCTGTAGTCCCAGCTACTCGGGAAGCTGAGGCAGAAGGATTGCTTGAGCCCAGGAGTTTGAGGTTGCTGTGAGCTAGGCTGACACCACAGCACTCTAGCCTGGGCAAGACAGCAAGACTCTGTCTCCAAAAAAAAAAAAAAAAAAATTGCATGGCACAGACAGGGCCTCAGCAGCAGAGCTAAGTTTTTCACCTGCTCCAAAGATGCTTTACCAAAGGACTTCAGAGGTCCATGAATGCCTTGGATTTATTTGTAAAACATCATATGTATACATGCATGTGCATGTCTTTAAGGAAAAGGTCTGTTTCTCCTATTATACTGTAACTTCCAAGAGGGTAGTGCCAACAAGGTACCTTACACATAGTGTATACTAAATAGATACCTATTGAATGAATGGAGAGATCTCATCAAATGCCTGTCCCCAAAATGGTTATGAGCCATTGCTCTGTAGATAAATAATCATCAGAGGTCCACAGATTTTGCTTGCTCTGGCTACACCTCCCAATGGAAAATGATGATGGGCAAGACATTCTACCACAGCTCTGTTGCTAGTCAAACCAGGGACCCTGAACAAAGCTACCTGGAGACTTCACTCTTCAGACATCTGTCTTCCGAGTCAAGCAAGTCAACATCCAGAAATATATTCCCAGAGACCATGTGACAACCATTTGTCACACACCCCTGATCAACCATCACAAATGGGAAGAATCCTTGCATTTTCCCACCTTAGCTCTTGGAGGCAGAGGTGTGAGGTGAAGCATGGGTACAGTTCTGATTCATGAGAAGATCTTCACGTGAGGCTAACAATTTCAGGAAAAAGACTAACATGTACATGGTGCTTTAAACTTTTCAAAACCCTCCCCATAGATTATCTCATTTCACTCCCTCTCAACACTCCTGGAAGTAGGAAAGGCAGACTTTACTTTCCCCCTTTTATAGATGAAGAAACTGAGGTTCATGATGCATTGCCTGATGGCACTGCCAGAGTATGAAGCGAAGTCTCAAAGCTCCTTTTCACCAGCAATTCCACGTCGGGATAAACATCTGAAAGACTAGAGGGCCAGATGTGGTGACTCACACCTATAATCCCAGTGCTTTGGGGGGCCAAGGCAGGAGGATCGCTTGAGGTCAGGAGTTCCAGACTAGCCTAGGCAATAGCAAGACTTTGTCTCTAGAAAAAAATTTAAAAATAGCCAGGTGTGATGGGATGGCCTGTAGTCCCAGCTACTCAGGAGGCTGAAGCAGGAGGATTGCTTGAACCTAGGAGCTTGAGGTTACAGTGAGCTATGATGATGCCACTGCACTCCAGCCTGGGCAACAGAGTGAGACCCTTTCTCTAAAATAAGAAAAAAAAATTTTTTTGTTTTAATTTAAAAAAAAAGGAATTGAAAGAGTAATTGAAAACAGGGTCTTAAAGAGATATTTATACACCCATGTTCATAGCAGCATTATTCACAATAGCCAAAAGGTAGAAGCAACCCAAGTGTCCATCAACAGATGAATAAACAAAACGTGGTATATCCATACAATGAAATGTAATTCAGCTCTAAAAAGGAAAGGAATTCTAACACATGCTACAACATGCTTATATCTTGAAGACATTATGCTTAGTGAAATAAGTCAATCTCAAAAGACAAATACCATGATTGTACTTATACGTACTTATATCAATTCGTAAGAGACAGAAAGTAGAATCCTGGGGTTCCCAGGGCTGTGGAGAGAGAAAGGTGGGGAGTTCTTCAATGAGTATAAAGTTTCAGTTTTGCAAGATGAAAAACTTCTAGAGATTGGTTGTACAACAATATGAATACATATAACACTATTGAATTGTATACCTAAAAATAGTTAAGATGGTAGATTTTATGTTTTGTGTGTTTTAACACAATTAATAGACATAAACATTGAAAAACTATTTTTTATTACATTATATTTTCTCTGAAAAGCTGTCAACATGTTAAGTTAGGAATATGCTCCTCTGAGAACATGGTTCATGAAGAAAAATTTCGCAGCCAGCCAAGCAGAGGAGATAGGAATCACTGTGATTTTAAGGTGAATTTCAAAAGATGGATGCAAAAACTTTTCTATCCAGCTTATTTTCCCAATCCACCCTCTAAATCTTCAGGATTTAGCTGACAAGTATAAAGCCAGGTGCCCGCTCAGGTAAATGACAGAGCCAGGCACCGTACACTGAGTAAGGCAGCAATTAGATGGTTTTATGCCCCAGGCTCCTGCGGGCTGTTTTGTTCCCAGGTAACAGGAGCCCAGCTGAACAGAATCTGTACCTGTGCATGTTAAAGTGCTTTCTCTCCAGGTGCCTTTCTCTGTGCAAACGGAAGTGATCTTTCCTCCAGGGCTCTCAAAGCCCTCTTGACAGACATAGTGAGCCACACTGCCCAGCCTGGAGCTGTGATTCCCTACCAAGGTGGCGTGTCGCACTTCTGGAGGGCGGCCGCAGTCGATCTCTGCAACGGGAAGCAACACATCACTAGGTATGAGCTCCAGCTTCAAAGCCCACAATTAGTATTTTAAAAATAAACATGTAATAAGGATAGAAGCCACTCATGTGGAAAAAAGAGAAAAAACACCAAGCCCATCAACTAATCCAAAGGTAGGTACATGAAATTAGGTTGTTCAGAAGTACAGAAAATAGGCGTATCTGAATTTAACGAAATTTCCAAACATGCACACATAGAGAATAGCCAAATTGTGAGATTATATAAAAAATTCCTTGGTCTATGAAATAATGTCTTAGGGTTCTTTTAAATATTAAAATTTTCTGATACCTTTTTTTATGTATCTTGAGGTCCCTACTCCTGAGTAGATGATAATGCAATTGTAGCAATTATTGCCAACTGAATATTAAATGAAATATTTTATATAAAACCCCTGAACTTTTTAAAACAAATTAACAGATAAAGTATTTATCTTCTAAACACTGAATCTATATGTACCTTTCAAAGAAAAGTTGCAAAGAGGGAGACAAACCTGGAATTACAAAATTGACATCAAATTTTTTCTCCACAACTCTGACTACTAAAATACAAAGGAAAGTTTATAGAGAACTATATGAAGCTGAAATATTACAACATTACCATTCTAGACTCAGCCAAACTATACTCCACTTAAAAAAGCCCAAATAAGCCATTTTCAGATACTTCAGAATTTTAAAAAAATCCATATTTATATCTTTTCTGAAAAAAAAATTCAAAAATAACTCCAGCGCAACAACAAAAAAAAATGAATCAGAATAAATATCCTAAGAAAAGGAGTGGAGGAAAGACAGGTTTTAGAAGAAACACTAATGAGCCATGAAATTGGCAAGATGTATGGCTAAGTCTCCATAATCATTTAAATGTGACTGTAGGGTTTGATGTAACTACTAGCATAGAATTCTAGAACCAAAAGCTGAACAACATTTTTTTAAAAAAACTTAAAAATAAAATTCCACATTATTTCAATAAAACCAGAGCAGTGAGGTGAGGGGAAGAAGTAAAACAGGCTAAATTTTTCATATTATGCAATTGTGAGAAACTCATAGATACAATGTTACTTAAGGAAGTGTAATAGAATAGAACAGAAAGTATAATAGAAAGAATAGCCACAATATTAATAATTCTAAATGTATCCAATAGTTTCAGTTATACCTCAAAACAGAAAGAAAAAAAAACAGTTTTTGGCATTCATTCTGATTTTCATTTTTCTCCTCAATGTGTAGAAAGCCAAGAAAATTAAGCACTCCTGAAATCCAGGCTTTTAAAACAGAAGTCCATTTATTGAGATACAGCATTCAAAATGGAGAAAATGGTATAATCTGTTCCCATCTCCCCATCAACCATTCTGGGCCCTAGGAATAGGTGGCTTCTCTTAAATGAGCCTCTGATACAGAATTAGTGGATTTCGTGGGTGTGCACTCTTCTCCATCCCGTTATGAATGCTTGGTCTATTGCAGGACCCCAGAGTTATTTCCCTAAAGAAGGCTTCCCAAATGGGCTCTCATCTGTTGGCACTGGAGTTATTGTAAGACCCTTAATACATCAGCCCAACCCACCTGGCCAGTCTTTTGGCTCTAAGATCTTAAAAAAAAAAAACAAAAAAGCCTCTGTTCAGTACAGACTCAAGTCAAGAGCAATTATGAGACCAGAACAAGGTGGTCATTTCACAAATGTCCAACCCTATCTACCTCTCATGTCCCGTGTCTGTTCACATGCTTCATTCCCTTTCCATACATGTTTATGAGATACAAGACCCCTTGGCCCTCATGTTTTGCCAACATCAAACCTTTAGACATATTTAATGGCCCAAGGCATCCCAAGACATGAATACCTTTGTGTGTACATGAGCAACCAACCAAACAGGCGGTTAATGTTTCATAAGACTGCCCGGTCACTGTTGATGTCTAAAACATTTAGTTTAAGCCAGGGTTCATTTACAGCAGGAAGTAGAGGGAACAGCAGTAAAGAGGTCAAAGGTGTAGGTTTATTATGTAGGTTTGTGTACCTTGAAGCTGGAATTCTAAAAAGCTCGGTGGACAGGTTTGGGAGGGAAGCCAGCAACAGGTAGTTGGGATAGAAGGACAGCTACGAAAGGGATGAGAGCATGGAAGATAACTGGATTGGCTTCCATCTTGGGCATGACCAAGAACAATAGAATGCATGATGACTTTAGTTGGGTCCACAAGATTTTTTTAAATTAACACCAGCTGGGCACGGTGACGCGTGCCTCTAGTCCCAGTTACTCAGGAGGCTGAGACAGGAGTTCTGTTAAACAGAGTGGTCAGAATGGTTTGATCCCTCTGCAGGGAAGTAACATCTGCGTTAGGACCTGAAGCATGATACTGAGCCAGCCATGTTCAGGACCAGAGGAAGAACATTTCAATAGAATGAAATAGCCAATGCAAAGATGCTGAGGCGAGGAAGCTCTTGGCGTGTCCCAGAAAAGGAAAAGAGACCTGCGTGGCTGGAGCCCAGTGAGTGAGAGGGAGACCGGCATGCGATGAAGGTGGAGGCAAAAGCAGAGCTGAATCACACCGGGCCTTGTAAATCTTGGGTTTTAGTTTTAAAGCAACTGAAGGTTTCAAGTAAGAGAATGAAATAATCTGTTTTAGGTTTTTAAGACTAAACCCACTTTGACTGTTGGATGGAAGAAGAACAGGAATAAAAGGAGAGAGATCAGTCCAGGTCCACAGCAGCAGTCTAACGGGTGATGAGGCCTTGGATGGACTTCAGAGGTGATGGGGGAGATGGGAAGAGGATGGATTTGAGATGTATTCTGGAAGTAGAATTGCATGTTCTTGGGGATGGATTGGATATGAGGGTGAGAAAGGGGGTAGAATCAAGAATAAGTACTACCTATACTTAGAGATATATATTATCTAAACTTATGCAAGTATTATCTATACTATTCATTTCACCTTTATTTCCTGTCTTGACGATTTAGTGTCTTTTTGTGAACACAGCATGTCCTCCTAAATATATGGACAGTTCCTAAAGGACAAAATCTTTGTCTTATAATTCTTGTACCCCAACAATGCCCACTTAAATCACGTTTTACATAGTTGTTCATTGATAGCTTGCTACAACTTTTATTATTGTTTGAGATGCAATAAATGCTACTATGATATGATAGTAGTCCCTGAGGAAGGAAACAGACATCAGTAAATTTTAAGTCCAAATAACAAGACAGTCATTACTTCTATATTTGTTATCCAACACAGGTAACTCACACCTACCAAACATCAAATAGATAAGAGCTGAGAAAAACCCCACAAAAAACTAATATCAATCTTATACCAAGGAATTCTAAGAAACTTATTCAGGCCTCAGTAATTTTAATAATGGCACTCATTGAAATCCTACTAAACATAAGGAAGTCTACTATATACAACCTTATTTATTCCTCACAGAAAGCCCTGCAAGTTGGCCAGGCACAGTGGCTCATGCCTGTAATCTTAGCACTCTGGGAGGCTGCAAAGGGAGGATTGCTCTAGGTCAGGAGTTTGAGACCAGCCTGAGCAAGAGCAAGACCCCATCTCTACTAAAAATAGAAAGAAATTAGCCTGACAACTAAAAGTATATAGAAAAAATTAGCTGGGCATGGTGGCGCATGCCTGTAGTCCCAGCTACTCG
>CAUYRT010101235.1:0-29747 GCA_963574885.1 Lepilemur ruficaudatus | reverse complement strand
TTTTTTGAGACAGAGTCTCACTCTGTTGCCCGGGCTAGAGTGCCGTGGTGTCAGCCTAGCTCACAACAACCTCAAACTCCTGGGCTCAAGTGATCCTTCTGCCTCAGCCTCCCGAATAACTGGGACTACAGGCATGCATCACCATGCCTGGCTAACTTTTTCTATATATTTTTAGTTGTCCAATTACTTTCTTTCTATTTTTAGTAGAGATGGGGTCTTGCTCTTGCTCAGGCTGGATTTGAACTCCTGACCTGAGGGATCCTCCCGTGTCGGCCTCCCAGAGTGCTAGGTACATACTCTTTTGCATATGGTATTGGTATATCTTCCTTGTATAGTGACCCCTTCGTCATTGTGAAACATCCCTTTTTATTATTAGTAAAGCCTTTTACCCTAAAGTCCACTTTACCTGAAATTATTGATAGTATGGATACACCAGCTATTGGTTAGTATTTCTTAGTGCTTATACATTTACTTTTAACTTTTTGTATTAAGTTGTGTTGCTTGCTAGCATCATGGTTGGGTTTGGGGCTTTTTAATTCAGTTAACTGTTGTAGTCTTTTAATTGGAATATTTAATTATTTATATTTAGTATAATTATTGATATAGTTGTGTTAAAATTTGTCCATCTTACTCTGTTTTCCATCTAATCCTAGTTCCTTTTCTTTTCCTGCCCTTTTTTGGATTAATCAAGTTGATTTTTTTGAAAAAAATGATTCAGTTTTCTCTCTACTGGCTTGTTATTTATATAATCTTTACTATATGTTTAGTGGTTATCCTGGATTACAGTATATATCCTTGTCTAATATAAGTTATTGTTTTTATTATTTCCTCAACTGCATTAGGACCATAGAACACTTTAATGCCATTTACCTTTTTTCTACCTTTTATGTTATCTTATGCATTTTAATTCTACATTTATTTTAAATGCCACAAAACGCTGTTACTTTTATATAGTCAGTATCCATTTGTGTTTTCCGCACATATACTCTTTTGTTCTTCATTCCTTTCCTCATTTCTGTTTTCAGTTTGTCTAAGGGATTGCTTTAATAATCAGTATTACTTTAATAATTAGTAGTTAGTATTACTATAAATTTCCTGGCAACAAATTCAATTTTGTGTTTTTGTTTGTCTGAAAATGCCTTTATTTTTACTTGATTTTTGAAGGATACATTAGCTGGTATGAAAATCTATTTCTTTCCTTCAATCTTTTCTTTAAATCCATTTCTTTCTTTCTTTCTTTCTTTTTTTTTCTTTTTGAGACAGAATCTCGCTCTGTTGCCCGGGCTAGGCCTCAGCCTAGCTCACAGCAACCTCCAGCTCCTGGGCTTAAGTGATCCTTCTGCCTCAGCCTCACAAGCAGCTGGGACTACAGGTGTGTGCCACCACGCCTGGCTAACTTTTTCTATTTTTAATAGAGACAGGGTCTCACTCTTGCTCAGAGCTGGTCTCCAATTCCTCCCACCTTGTCCTCCCAGAGTGCTATGATTACAGGCGTGAGCCACAGCACCCGGCCTGTTTTCTTTCTATACTAGAAATTATCCACTGTCTTCTACCATCCTTCATGTCTCAAAAGGCCATTGGCATTCTTACTGTTGATACTTGAAGGTAATGTGCTCTCCCCGACTCATGACTACTTTTAAGATTTTCTCTTTGTTATTGGTTTTCAACAGCTTTGCTATAGTCTCCCTAGGGATAATTTTCTTTTTATTTACCATACCTGGTATTCACAGATTTTGTTGATTCCAGATATTATATATTTTGTTTCTAGAATTTCCATTTTATTTTACATATTCTAATTTAGTGACATCTTTTTTCTCCATTTCTTTCTTGTTTCTTGCACATTTTATCAGAGTTTTGTTTTTATTATGAGTATCTGGATCACCTGTGCTTTTAGTTCTGTTGTCTGTTTTTCTCTCTTAGTTTTTGATCACTTGGTGTTGTCTCTTGGCACACCTGGTAATGTCTCACTGAATGCTTGATATTATATATAAAAAATTTTAGAGACTATGGACTGTATCTTTAGTGGATGATATCATTAGAGAGGGTTTGTCTTTCCTCTTCTAGGCAAATAGAGTGGGACTAATCCAGCTGGGCAGAGCTGAATAGAGATTGGATTTTAGTTTATAAGGCTTTGTCTACTTCTGGTATACCCCTGCTCTTGGGTTTAGCCATCCAAGATGTTCTGACTGAGATCCCAGGTGTTCAGTGAGCCCATCTGCTCTACTGGGTCCTAAGTTCTAGTTCTTGTCTCCTCTGCACCTTGAGATTGTAGAAATAACTGCTCTGCTTTTCAGTGGCTTTCTGTTTAGCTCCTTAGCTTCCCATCTCACTCAGCTTTAGGATGAAGGAAATGACTTGAACAGAAAATGTACTGAGTTTTTGGCTCAGTTCTATCTTTCCTTTCTCAGCAGGATCTTGGTTCCTCTTGTCTCCAGTTTTTGTCTTTTTAGCCCCTTGAAACTGTCAAAACCTCTTCTGGTTGCTTTGCCTCTTAGTATGATTTCTCTGTTGGGTGGTTTAGATTCTTACCTTCTTGCCCCAGCACCCAGACTTGGCAAAAGAGGAAAGAAGTGGCTATAGAATGTTGGCACAACTCTTCTTGATTTCCCCTTCTCTGGAATCTTGTCCCTTCAACTCTGATTGTCCCAGCATGTTTTCAGTGCCTTCAAAAGGTTTTTTTGTTTTTTTTTTTTTAATTTGAAAATGAATTTTTTTTTTTTTTTTTTGAGACAGATTCTCACTCGGTTGCCTGGGCTAGAGTGCCGTGGTGTCAGCCTAGCTCACAGCAACCTCAAACTCCTGGGCTCAAGCAATCCTCCTGCCTCAGTCTCCCGAGTAGCTGGGACTATAGGCATGCGCCACTATGCCCAGCTAATTTTTTCTATATATATTTTTAGTTGGCCAATTAATTTCTTTTTCTGTTTTTAGTAGAAATGGGGTCTCACTCTTGCTCAGGCTGATTTCAAACTCCTGACCTTGAGTGATCCTCCTGCCTCAGCCTCCCAGAGTGCTAGGATTACAGGTGTGAGCCACCACACCCGGCCGAAAATGAATTTCTAGTTCTTGGTACAAGCATCGTTTTGTTTTAAGGTATACCGTTTTAGCTGGAAGCAGAAGCACTTAGCCAGCTTTTAAAAAATACATGTTTTTATTGAGATGCAATTCATATACCATAAAATCCACTATTTAAAAGTGTCCAATTCAGTGATTTTAATATATTGACAAGATTGTACATCTATCACCACTGTCACCAACCGCTGTCTAATTCCAGACATTTTCATCACCCCCCAAAAAAACTCTATTACCCATAAGCAATCACTCCTATTACTACCTTCCCCCATCCCCTGATAACCACTAGTCTACTGTTCTGGGCATTTTGTATACATAGAGTCATACAATGTGTGGCCTTTTGTGTCTGGCATCTTTCTCTTAGCATAATGACCGAGCCAACTTTTTCTGTGTGTGTGGTAAAATATACATAACATAAAATTAACGTTTGAACCTTTTTTAAAAAAACAAAACAAAACAAAAAACAGGACCTTGCTCTGTTGCCTAGGCTGGAGTACAGTGGCAGAAGCATAGCTCAGTGCAACTCCTGGGCTCAAATGATCCTCCTGCCACAGTCTCCTGAGTAGCTGGGACTAGAGGCATGTGCCACCACACCTGGCTAATTTTTTATTATTTTGTAGAGACAGGATCTTATGTCACCCAGGCTGGTCTCAAGCAATTCTCCTGCCTTGGTCTCTCCAAGTCCTGGGATTACAGGTGTGAGCTGCTGCATCTGGCCTCAAAGAAATATTTATATGTAACAAGTAGCCAAAAGAAGAACACAAAATGGTGTGCATGTACTGATTACCAGTATAAAATACGCAAACGTGTATTTTTCCATAAATGTGAAAAAATTGAAATCTAAGTGTTTAATTTTCTTTTCTTTTCTTTTTTTTTTTGAGACAGAGTCTCACTCTGTTGCCTGGCTAGAGTGCCGTGGCATCAGCCTAGCTCACAGCAACCTCCAGCTCCTGGGCTCAAGTGATCCTTCTGCCTCAGCCTCCCAAGTAGCTGGGACTACAGGCATGCACCACCATGCCCGGCTAATTTTTTCTATATATTTTTAGTTGGCCAATTAATTTCTTTCTATTTTTTTTTTTAGTAGAGACGGGGAGAGACCAATTAAATTATTTTTCTGTTTTTAGTAGAGACGAGGGTCTTGCTGTTGCTCAGGCTGGTTTCGAACTCCTGACCTTGAGTGATCCTCCCACTTCAGCCTCCCAGGGTGCTAAGATTACAGGCGTGAGCCACCGCGCCCGGCCTGCTAAAACTTTTAAATGAAAAAAATATGAATTTTTTACTATGGAAAATTTCAAACATGATCGAAAATAGAAACAGTGGTAAAATGAATTCTGTTCCCATTACTCTGTTCAATAGTTGTGAATACACAGCCAGTCTGGTTTCATCTGTTCCCCCAAACATTGGCATATTTGGAAGCTGATCCTTATCATTGTAACATTTTATCTATGAATATTTCAGAGTTTATTTACTATATTCTCTAAAATATAAAGTCTTCCAAAAGAAGGCAACAGGCCAGGTGTGGTGATGTACCTATAGTTCCAGCTACCTGGGAGGCAGTGGCTGGAAGATCACTTGAGACCAGGAGTTTGAGTCCAGGCTGGGCAACATAGCATGATGCCATCTCTTAAAAACAATATCAACATAATGCAATACCATTATTCCCCCTTTAATTTTTAAAGAACTGTAGTTATATCAACTATTCAGATAATCTTTAATTATCTTAAAAATTATTTCTACCATTACTTTATTTAAATCCCCACTAGGCCCACTTTTAGTTGATATGTCTTTTAAATGTCTTTAACGTATAAGATTTCCCTCCCTCTTTTTCATTTTCTTTTTTTCCTTGCAATTTACTTCTAGAAGAAAAGGATTCACTTGTGTAGTTTTGCACTCTAGATTTTGCTGATTGCATTCCTGTGATCTTATTTAACATAGTCCTTGGCCTCTGTATTTCCGTAAACTGGGAGTGAGATCTTAAGGTGTGTTCGGCTTCCAGTGCAAAGTTTTGGGCACACATACATTGTAGGTTGTGGAGTATACATCCTGTTGCATCACATCAGGAGAAACATGGTGAGACTTGGAGTCCACTGATCTTTTTTACACAGGAGGAGGAAGAAGAAATGGAACAACTGAAGAAAGGGCCCTGGAAGTGTTTGTATTTTATGCCCTCATTGAGTAAAATGTAGGAGTTTTTCTTTCAAAGCTACTTGTTTGCCTAGTCAAATTTGTGGCGGTGGTGTTTATAACTCATTCCCAAGAAGCTTATGTAAGTGTTCCATAGTGTTTATATAGCTCTGGCAATTACTGCTCACAGCTGGCTCATGTGAAGGAGAAAGTTCAGAGGTATTTGTACCTGGGTCTGATTGTGTGATCCTGAATTAGGGCAATATTGCCATTGACTTTTAATCCATGCAGATACTTATTTGCATTTTTTTTTTTGGAGACAGTCTTGCTCTGTTGCCCCAGCTAGAGTGCAGTAGCGTCATCGTAGCTCACTGCAACCTCAAATTCCTAGGCTCAAGCGCTTCCCCTGCCTCAGCCACCCAAGCAGCTGAGACTATAGGCATGTGCCACTGCGCCCCGCTAATATTTTCTATTTTTAGTAGAGATGGGGGTCTTTTGCTCAGGTTGGTCTCAAACTCCTGACCTCAAGTGATCCTCCCTCCTTGACTTACCAGAGTGCTAGAATTATAGGCATAAGCCACAGCACCTGGCCTACGTTTGTTATCTGTCAAAAGCACATGTCTCTTTACCTCGTTGTTGAACTTTTTCTCTTTTTTCTCAGTAGCTGTTGGTGGGTTATATTCTAGAATTTTAGGCAGGACTACTTTTTGAAAGTTAAATTATTTTACCTAGGCTGTGAATTTGTAATATTCAATATTCAGAAGGTATAAAAGAGCATATAGTGAAAAGTTACATTTTAACTTACGGACAATTTAATTATAATATTTCTGAAATAATAGTTTTATTATTAAGAATAGTTTATTAAAGATATGGCATATATTGTAACATTATGTAAAAACCAGAAAATTCATAATCTTCATGAAGTAGCAAAGAAGCACTTGAAAAACACCAATTTACGTGACAGTGAACTTAAATATTAGCACATCTATAAACTAAAGCCCTTTAATATGCAAAAGGTAATTGTTGAACCTAGAAGCTGAGGATTCATTCAACGGATGCTGGGTGTTAAGGAGCTGGCTTAGACCTGTATCATCTGTATAAAGGACACGGGGAAACCTGTGTCTGAAGTAAATGTGCATGAGAATTATGTATACTGTGTCTGGTTTTTAACTTGCTACAGCACTTGGCCACATTCAACCCATGCCAGATAGCAGTTCACAGGCAGGACTCATAACTTGGAATGAATGTTTGATAGTGAATCTGGTCTGTGATATTGAAATGTCAGCAGGTTCTGTTCTTTCTACTCCCAGGAACGGCCTGCTCTGTGAGGCAGAAGCCAGAACAAGGAAATACAAAAGTTGGCCAAAAAATTCCCACTGCCCAACAAAGCAATTTCAAGCCCCTTGGCCTGATATTCAAGACCTGCCCTCTATACTCTGATTCTGTCCTATCTGCCTACTCTCTAACCTTGCCTCCAACTGTTCCTCCAAGTTGTTGCTCAATAAATTTGATTGTGAAATAGAAACAAAACAAAACAGACCAGGAGAGCATCAAAGGTCATTATTAGAACCAGGCCAGAGGGCCCAGCAAACACTAAGTTGAAGTGTGCCATCCCAGCTCCCAAGTATAGTTGGTATGTAGGCCAAGCTGCAGTGTTGGTAGAAATGGTCATTTAGCATTGGATATCCCCTTGGGGGAGTTTGCTGTCCAGCCAGGTGTTTGGGAGGAGGAATTTGATGGCCTCTACTTTTAGGAGGGAAGAATTCAGGGCTGTGAGTTAGGTGGAAGGTGACAGCAGTATTATATGAAAATGCTATGAAATGAAGAAAACAATAAGGCAACTGAGAAATCACTCAACTCCACCACCCACCACCACACATGCGCACACACACACAAGAAGAACAAGAAGAGAATGCTTTGGAAGTATTAGCTCTTTGGAGGGGTGGGAGGATGTGGAAGGGGGCAGCTAGTTAGATTTGGAGCTCTACTTTGAAGCTTCTGTTTTAGCTCTCATGTCTGTCTGGACACACAAACAGTAGTACTTTGTTTCCTCAGCAGATAGAACATGTTCGTGAGCTGAGGTTCACAGTGCATTCCTAATACTTCTTGTTACCCTTCGGCTCTGCTTTCTTTGGGAGGCCTTTATAAAAGGCCTACTGCAGATCCAGTGGCAATGGAGAAGAGAGTGTGGTGTTTTAACCTCTTCCTCATGGTATTGCAGTGTCTCATCATGAGCATTTCTTGTCTGATGCCTTCCTTGGCCACTTCCCCTTTGCTTTTCAAGCAAAGGCTGTCTACTTGAAACCTTCAGTGGCCCTTCAGTGTGAGGACCAAGAAAGGTGCTGCCAGTGCTACTGTAGGAGAGTGAACCACCCTGGGCCATCCACTTGTGAGTGGTTGCGTACATGCATCCATCCCCCCACTTTTACAATAACTGCGTTAGCCTCCCCTCTCCACCCAAACACAAGGACAGTGGAAAGTAGAATACTAGGAAGAAGAGGCCTTGGGATAGTCTTCCTCAGGACGGAAGTTGACTTCTATACCAGCATCCAGAGAAGTATCTTAGATCCTCACCTAAGTCTGCTTGGACAGGGAGCTCCTGGAAAGAGACAGGGAAGTGGTTGTTGGGTTGGTAAGCTGCTGCTGCTTTGCTTACTTCATTTTAGCCAATATTGAACTACATATATTTTCCTAACCATTCTATCTTGTTTAAGGCTCTGTGCCTTTTGGCTATGCTCCTGTGTCCACCTAGAATATTCTTTCCTCTTTTATTAGCTAGTGCCTCCCCATTCTATTAGACCAAACCCCCGTCTCATTTTTCCCAAGGAAGCACCTCTATGCCCAGCCCAAGGTAAGGCCAATTTAGGTGTCTTTCCCGTAAGTGGTGTTGTTCTTAGGCACCCACCCTAGTGTGTATGAGTTTCCCATGTGGTCCATTCCACTGTGCCTTGGCACAGGGCCTGATATGTAGTAGATGCTCAAATGAATATTAGGCTAAACTGAAAGCAGGGAGCAAGTTTGTGGAGGTCTCATGTGGAGAGGTTTAAAATGAAAGTGTAGTCTATAACCTAATGGGGTGTGTGTGTGTATGTAAGAAATAGTCATTTTCTGACAACAAAATGAAGTTTGCACATGTCATTTTTGCTTCCCTCTTTGCTTTGTAATTTCTGATCTTTGATGAGGATATATAATTGAGGTTTTAGTTCTCCACCCAAATAAATATTGCCGCCCAGCATGGCTAACCAAGGCCCCAGAGCTTTGTGTTCTCCTAGACCATTCATTGTGGTTGGGAGTATGGCGTTCCATGGCATTAGACCAGTGTTTGAGGAATAATATCTTCCACGAGAGAGCTATTGAATCCCTATTTTACAGATGTGAGAACTATGGCTCAGAGAGTTGGATTGATAAACAGAGACTACGGGATTCAGAGCCAGGACTGTTTGACTGCGAAGCTCATGCTCATAGGCAGGTCTTTTAAATTTTTAGGGATTAAATGTCTCATATTTAGAAGGAAGGGAGCAAAGCTCACCTAATAGAGTTATTGTAAGAGAAAAAAGAGATGATACAAAAAACTAAAACCATACTTTGTACCTCAAATAGTAAAAGTCATAGTAAAAGAGGCAACTGTTTTATATATAGTGTTTACTATATGCCAGGCACTGTTTTAGTTCTTAACTTAGGCTGCCTTATATAGTTATCACCACAACTCTTTGAAGTTACTACAGTTGTTCCCTTTTTATAACTGATGAACAGAAAGGTATAATAAAGGGCACAGCTGGAGTTCACACCCCAGCAGCTGGCTCCAGTGTCCACACTGACCCCCCTACACCCTGTTATCTGTTAGGAAACATTGGTTTCTAACTCTATGCTCTTCTAGAATGTGGCATCAATATGAAAGGGATCATAAGGACCCTGGAATGGTAATATGGTGAGGAAGAGGCTATACTGAGCTACAGAAGGTGAGCAGTAACAGAATGTCTCAGATACTCCTGATTCTCTGATTCAGCTACTGACTGGTGAGACAGCCCATTTGTTACTTGTTAGTGGTGGCTCAGTGCATAGGATGATGATCTATGGTACATCTTTCTTTCAGCTTAGGGACATCAGCTTACTGGTTCACTCATCAAGACTTAATGATAACCCTATCTGTCTTTATCAAAGCCTCTAGGGTTTTGTGGGATTTTTGTTTGTTTGTTTGTTTTTTTGGAGACAAGGTCTGGCTCTGTTGCCTGGGCCAGAGTGCAAGTGGTATCATTATAGCTCACTACAACCTCAAGCTCCTGGGCTCAATCGATCCTCTGCCTCAGTCTCTAGAGTAGCTGGGATCACATGTACATACCACCATGCCCAGCTAAGTTTTCTATTTTTTGTAGAGACAGAGTCTTGTTCTTGCTCAGGCTGATATCGAACTCCTGGCCTCAAGCAATCCTCCTACCTCAGCCTCTCAAAGTGCTGGGATTGCAGGAATGAGCCACTGCACCTGAGCCTTCTAGGGTTGAATTTAATATCAATATAGATACTTGAGTCCATATTGATATTTAAAAAAATTGTTGAATAAATAAGTGGAACAAATATCCCTTATAGAAAAATTTCAAATAATAGATGTAGAAAGAAAGATGGAAATAGAAAACTACCATTAAAATGCCACAATAATAATTGCTCCAGGTAAGACCCACTGATGAACATTAAAATTAGTGGGTGAAACTTTTAAGAAAGAATAGTTCTCTCAGAAAAATGGATGATTTTACCAAAAAGAAAAAAGGATATTTGTATAGTCTCAAAGTTTCTCCCTGCAAATATTTGTGTTTTTTTTTTTTTTTTGTGGTTTTAACCTATGTCCAAAAATTCTTTGATATTCTGCCTTCCAGGAAATGGAGCTTAATTCTCTTCCCGATGAATATGGGCTGGGCTTAGTGATTTGCTTCTAATGAATAAAATATGGAAAGGGAAAAATAGTAATTTTACAGTAGAGAAACTTGGTAGGTACCACTTTAACTAAGTGATCAGGGTGTATAAGTAATGTTGACATCATGTACTCCTGATAAGATGTCATGTGAAAGGACACTTCACCTCTATGATATTCTTGCCCCAAAACCATAATCTCAATCTAATCGTGAGAAAACATCACACAAACCCAAATGGGAGACAGTCTATGACACGCTTAACCTGGGTCGGATGTTTTTTGACTTTTGAAAAAAGTGTCAAAGCCCTGAGAGACAAGAATAGACTGAGAAACTGCCATAGTTTAGGGAAGACTAAGGAGACAAAACAGTTAAATGCAACGTGGTATCCTGGATGGGATCCTATAATAGAAAAAGAATATTAGTGGAAAACTGATGAAATCCAAATCAAGTCTATAGTTTAGTTAAAAGTAAACAAACAAAAAGCCACCAGAAAACCCCAATCAAATGAGTCCTTCCTGCCTGAGAGCCAAATGGCATTGCCTAGAGCACCTCAGTGCCAATATTTATTTTCTAGTTTTGAATACCTCTTACCTTTGGCAAAGACCTTTTTGTTGTGTAGTGCCCGTATCCGGGAGACCTGAGGATTTGGGGACAAGCTTACAGGCTGTGTGGCTCTCAAGGCCTGCCTAACCAGTGAACAGAATGCTACTCAGCAGGCTCAGGAGAGGGATGTGCATATGGACCCTCCCACTCAAACCCCAGTCCTTGCTGCTGTTTGATGCCACAAATGACATTCCCTCTGCCAGGAATCTCTTCCCTTGTCCCCCCGTCTCCAAAGTTTTACCTTTAGATATTCTGCTTATCTTTAAAGGCCTCACTTGTATTTAACCTCCCATATAGTTCCTGTGTGGTTGTCACACATAGTAGTGTCTTTAGTATTCCTGTGACCTTACCACAGTTATTCTTGGTTTAGTTAATTACTTCTGGCTGAAAAAATAATGTCTTAAACCTTTAAATTCTTTAGGTCTGTTGACCTGCCCCTTCTGTGATATTTGGCACACTTTGCCATGTTTTGTCTGTTTGTACATGCTCTGTCTCCCTAAATAGAACACAAACTCCTTGAAGGGAAGATGTCTTACAAATATCCCTTGAAGCATCTAGGACAGTGCTTGTCATATGGTAAGCCCTCATTAAATGGTTTGCAAGTTGAATGTGGATGCTTTTTTTCTTCTTCTTTTTTAAAGACTAGTCAAGTGTCGTAGTGAGAAGGGTGAAAGAGTAGAACAAGGAGTTCGGTCTGTAACTGACTGTGAACAATCAATTGAGATAACTCCCTACCTTTAGACGCCATGTGAGTGCTTTAAGACATTGAAAAGAGAAGTATTCTCCCTGTTGGCAAACGAGGTGAAGGGACTTGCTTAGAGTCACACAGCTGAGTGTGATCTGTATTTGGAACCTAGCTGCTCAGACTGTGTCCCTTTCTGAGCATTCTAAGGCTATGAAGCTTCCTTCCTCTGATTATAGTGCTAACCTATAGTAAGAGTGTTGGCTGTCATTTGTACTGGGCCTGTTCTGGGCCAGGCTTAGTTCTAGGCATGCACACTATTTTGTCCTCAAGCAGCTCTGAAGTGTGGGCATTACTACCCTCATTATATAGATACATCCACTGAAGTTCAGAGAGATGTAAGTAATTTGCCTTAGGTTATCAGCTAAAAAGTTGCTGAGTTGAGATCTGAACGTAGGTATGCCTGGCATCAAAACTCATCTCCCCATCCCCCGCCTCCACCACTGAAATTATCCTCTTTCCCCCTTTTTTTTCAGACCCATCCCTGGAAAGCATGTGTGGCACGGAGCATGCCCAACTGGGGGAAGATGGGCAGCGGCCACCACGGTGCACTTCAACTACCTCATCTCAGTCTGAGCCATCAGAACAGCTTAGGCGCCACCAAGGCAAGAGCCTAGCCTCCGAAGACCCCAAAAAGAAGAGAGCTCAGAAGCCCTCCCACATGAGGAGAAACATACGGTGAGCTGTGTTCTGAATGAGAGGAAAGGGGAAGGAATAGAGGTATTATCTTCATCTTAAAGCTGTTAGTAGCAGAACTGGTTTGGGCAAGAGAGTCATCTCACCAAAGGAGAAAAGTGCCAGCTGTGTGTTCCCATTAATAGTGAAGCTGCAGCTCTGGACTACTGGGCCTGGGCTGTCAGAGGATGCAGAAGGGCCTTGATCACCTCTGGGGAGTATCCCATTCTCTGGAAGTCCTGGGTGGCAGCCCAAGGATGACAGGGTGCTCTGAATTGGATTTTATGTTTCTTTTTTTATTTTTGCTTGTGTCTCAAAATGAGGAGATTTTGAAAAGTTGAGTTCTCATCTTCTTAGAACTCAACTTCAGATGGTGGGGGACTGTCTGGCCCAAAATAGGGCTTCTTCCTTGAGCCAAAAGATGAGCAAATGTGAACTTCCTTATCTATCCACATCTATCCAAAACTATCCACTCATTCCTTCTGTCAAATGACAACTTGTACCTTTGAAAGGAAGAGATAAATGATATCTTTTTCTCTTTCTGCTCCCACTTTTTTATTTTTGAACATGACAACTTGAAAGTGTTGCTTTAAGTTTGGGAATAAGGATGTAGAATCCCTGTACTCCTAGTTTCTTTTCCACATGACAACTCGGTTTCTGATACTGCTTTTCAGCTTTTTGAGTAGTATTCTCTTTTACTTATGATCTGTTGTATGCAAAGCTGAACTGGCAGGGGTATCTGTCAGGAAGTTAAATAATATGGAAAGTACGTTAGCCCAGAACAATCCGAGTTTGATATCCTTTTTTTTTTTTTTTTTAAACACCACATAGCTGTAGTGTGGCAAATGTGGCTTCTCCTCCTCTCACCTCAGTTCTCTAAGATCAGCAATGGTGATTTCCCTCTTTAACTTGCCATTACATTGCCCAAATCTTAAGTGAACCCAAATGCTCTCTCTTGTTTTAATGTTTAGAAAGCTACTCCGGGAAGATCAATTGGAGCCAGTTACCAAAGCAGCACAGCAGGAAGAGTTGGAAAGAAGGAAGCGCCTGGAGCAGCAGAGGAAAGATTATGCAGCCCCCATCCCCACTCTTCCCCTGGAGTTCCTCCCAGGTAAGCAGTAAAGGTGTTAGGGAAGGCCCAATGCTTCAGGGAGACGAGGCTGTAGGCACGCACAGTGGTCAAAGACAGATCTGGAATAAGATTGTGGCCTCTCAGGAATTGTTTATAGTCATTTAGCTTCTTGAGAGCACATAAGCAGAAAAAAACTCATCTAAAAAGTTAAGATGGATAAAAATGTAGTCTTCGAATTGATTTAGACTTTTTCTCATGACTTTGGATCTTAACATTCTGCGGGATTAGGACCTTATCAGGTGGATAGCAGGAAGTAAAAACCAGTAGAGAAAGGGAATTTGGCAAGAGGGCTGAAGTTTTTGAGATGTTCTCTAATTCTCTTTTCAGTGGATACTCTCCATGAGAACAGTAAAGGAAAAGGGATGGTGAATCATTCTGTGAAATATGTTAGAACTAAATGTGGTCTTGACATTCCCTTCCATCTTTCTTTTCCTAGAGGAAATTGTCTTAAGAGCAAGTGATGGTCCCCAACTGCCTCCTCGGGTATTGACCCAGGAAGTCATTTGTTTGGATAGTAGCAGTGGCAGTGAGGATGAGAAAAGCAGTCAAGATGGTAAGATCGAGCCAGAGGTACCTCCCCTTTCTCCTGACCCAGTATGTATCCTAAGAGATTGGCTGTAGCTTTGAAAAGAATTCAGTTCTTCCTTATTCAGTTTGGGGCCTGGCTTTGACAAATTTCCCTGAGTCTCCTTGGTAAATGTAAGTTTTACCTTGTCTTAATTGGACGTTGGAAGACAGAAATAAGAAAAAATTTTTTGAAGTGATGACAAGTTCTAACTTGAAGTTTCTATGCTTTTCTGCTCTGACAGTGGGCAATAAATTATCTCCGCTCCCTTGGTTTTTGTTTTTGTTTTTGTTTTGTTGTTTTGCTATCTCAGAGGTGATTGAACTGAGCTCTGGAGAGGAGGACACTCTGCACATTGTGGACAGCAGTGAGTCTGTCAGTGAGGAGGATGAGGAAGAAGAGAAGGGTGGCACTCATGTAAATGATGTCTTAAATCAGCGTGATGCTCTTGGGCGGGTCCTTGTCAACCTGAACCACCCTCCAGAGGAGGAGAACGTCTTCCTGGCCCCACAGTTGGCACGGGCTGTGAAACCTCATCAGGTACAGCAAATCCGGACTCTCCTCTCCTTTTCCTTTCTGTTGCCTTGCTGTAGACATTGCCTGCTGGTGGTTACTAGCATCACAATCTGTGAAGTACTTGTTTGGTACCAAGATCAGCTTGGAAAGGCCTGATCCTTCGAGCAGGATTCCTGATGAATAGGAAGAGACAGGGAACGGAAAGAGATAGGCCTCAGATTGCCCTACTGTGTGGGAAGCACTGGATCTCTTGGCCTAATAATTTTGAGTCTTCTGTAGGATCAGCAAGATTAATTGAGACACTCTCTGGAGAGCAGTGCTTTGATTAGGAAGGTATTGTTATTTGTTAGTGGTACCAGGAGAGATGTAGAAGTTAGAAGTCAGAGGGACTTTCTAATAGGAGGGAGCAGAGTAGTTTGTGTTGATCCAGAGTGCCTAGAACCAGGACCAGTGAGTGAAAGTTACATGAAGACAAAGATTGACTCAGCTTATAGATTCTTTTTTTTTTTTAAATTGATACATCATAGTTATATAAATTTTGGGGGAACGTGTGATATTTTGATACATGTATACAATGTATAATGATCAAATCAGGATAACTGGGATATCTGTCACCTCAAACATTTATCTTTTCTTTGTTTTGGGAATGTTATAGTTCTTCTAGCTATTTTGAAATATACAATAAATTGTTAACTGCAATTTCCCTACTATACTATCTGAATACTAGAACTTATTTCTTCTAACTAACTGTATTTTTGTACCCATTAACTATCTTCTCTTCATTCCCTATCCCCCTGTTTCTAGCCTCTGGTAACTACCATTCTACTCTCTATCTGTACAATATCTGCTTTTTTAGCTCTCACATATGAGTAAGAACTTGTGATATTCGTCTTTCTGTGCCTGGCTTATTTCACTTAATGTAATGACCTCCAGTTCCCTCCAGTTATTGCAAATGACAAGATTTCGTTCTTTTTTAATGGCTGAATAATATTCCATTATGTATATATGATATGCTACATTTTCATTATCCATTCATCCATTGATAGACACTTAGGTTGATTCCATATGTTGGCTATTGCAAATAGCTCAGCTTAAGAGCTTTTAACAACAAGAGCTTCTCCTTATGGAATGGGCTGCCTTGAGGAGGTGAGCTCCCCAAAGCCAAGGGCAGCCAGGCTGAATGAAAGACCCTGTCACGAATCTAGTACAGATTCTTGCATCAGATGGGACATTGCACTGTACCAGGTGAATGCTTTTCTGTTTTCTCCACGAAGACTAGACCAGCCAGTAGACTAGTCAGGATACAGGGAAACTTCAATGGCCATTCACACCAGCTATCTGTTACAATGCTTGCTCATTTACTTAATTCTGACTAATTCGAAAGTAAATAAAACTAGAGCCCTGGTCCTTGCCAGCCCCTCTGACATTTGCCTTTGTTTGTCCCTTGTTAGATTGGTGGAATCCGGTTCCTGTATGATAACCTAGTGGAGTCCCTGGAGAGGTTTAAGACCAGTAGTGGCTTTGGCTGTATCCTGGCCCACAGCATGGGTCTGGGGAAAACTTTGCAAGTGATCTCCTTCATTGACGTCCTCTTCCGCCACACGCCAGCCAAAACAGTCCTTGCTATCGTGCCGGTATGAGTTTTTGGGAAGGCTCCACTTAGTCACCCCTCTGAAGGCTTTGAGCTAATACCTGGGCACTAAAAAGCTTGATGAGCTCTAAGCTTGCTCCTTAAAAGTCTCTTTTTGGACTTGATTTTCTGATAGGTTAATACTCTTCAGAATTGGCTAGCAGAGTTCAACATGTGGCTTCCAGCTCCTGAAGCTCTTCCAGCTGACAACAAGCCTGAAGAAGTCCAGCCTCGGTTCTTTAAAGTTCACATCTTGAATGATGAGCACAAGTAAGTGGCCTGCTCTTCACTCTCTGCCCCTTTCCTTTTAGACTTCTGCTCAGGATCCAGATGTCAAGGCAGTCTATCTGAGTATATAGCCTGTCCTCCCAGATTCCGTTTGGTTTCTTTATATGCCCCTCTCTCTGTTCTGGCTACTTATTTTTCTCTCTACCTAGCTTTTCAGGAAAACCAGAGTTAAGTAGTTAGGAAAGTTTCTGGTGTTCAGCTTTAGGATGCTTTTATATGTTGAAAAATTTGCAGGCATGATCACATTTTCCCATACATATAGCAATAAAATCCAACATGATCGAATGGAACTTTCCATCTTCTAACTTTTACATTTCACTTTTCTTAGAAATCTAATCATCAGTCCCTTCTTTTAAGCACTGCTCTATGGTTGACTTTTTTTTTTTTTTTTTTTTTTTTTTTTGAGATAGGGTCTCGCTCAGTTGCCTGGACTAGAGTGCAGTGGCATCATCATAGCTCACTGCAACCTTAAATTCCTGGGCTCAAGTGATCCTCCTGCTTCAGCCTCTTGAATAACTGGGACAAAGAATGTGCACCACTACGCCTGGCTAATTTTTCTGTTTTTTGTAGAGATGGGGTCTTGTTCTTGCTCAGGCTGGTCTCGAACTCCTGGCCTCAAGTAATCCTCCCATCTCGCTTCCCAAAGTGCAAGGATTACAGGAGTGAGCCACCATTTGTGGCCTACAGTTGACCTTTAATGGTACAAAGCTTTGAAAGGTCCTAGCCTTGTTTTTGTCCTACATTTATTTTATTTTATTTTATTTTATTTATTCAAACTCCTGGGCTCAAGCAATCCTCTTGCCTCAGCCTCCTGGGTAGCTGGGACTACAGGCATGCGCCACCATGCCCGGCTAATTTTTTTATATTTTTAGTTATCCAGCTAATTTCTTTCTATTTTTAGTAGAGATGGGGTCTTGCTCTTGCTCAGGGTGGTCTTGAACTCCTGAGCTCAACCAATCATTCTGCCTCGGCCTCCCAGAGTGCTAGGATTACAGGCATGAGCCACTGCGCCCGACCTGTTTTACATTTAAATAAAATTATTTATATTTCCATGCCATCAAGTCAACCTGATTTCCAAAATTCTAAAGCTATTTCTTGATCCAAGCCAGCTTTACATGCTACCCTTTTCCCTCATTGGCATGGATAATTGAGAAGATAGGCTTTATTGGATTTTTTGCGGACTGCGTTTTGTGATGTTTGGTTACACATATCAAAATGAGGAGACTATGAGTGACCCCACAGGTGGTTTGATCACCTGCTGTGCTTTCTTAGATTTTAGGACGGCTAGTCCACATGCAGCTAGTGAAATTACAGTGAGCGCCTAGGCATTTGGAAGTGGAGTGATTGTACTGAGGGTCATCTGTTCCCTGTGCTCTTTGCCCTTTACTGTTTGTCTATGGCTCTTTATTCAGTGGAGCCCAGGCAAGTGAACAAGAGAATGTTGCCCTTCCTTCTGTGACCCTGTATTTTTCATGGGAATAACTTGAAATGCTTCCTCAAATGTTGAATTGTAGTCATGCATATATGTTCAAGGGAGTTGTCATTTCCTCTTGCCTTGTGCCATTGAGTTACTATGTTTCTTGCTGTTTAACTATCAATGATCCAGTCCAATCCTCAGTGCGATTTGTGTCTGGGATGATGGGAAAGTGCTTGAGCAGCTGGCCAGCCCTGTGCTTGCTGCCACATGGAATCTTTGGCACTAAGGAGTTCTGACACCCAATCAGCACAGCTTTGATTGTGAGGAATTCTTCATGGGGAGCAACAGAGCAATAATGCTTTACTTCTATTCACCATTTTTTAAAACACTTTGTTGAAATATAATTCACTTCTCACAAAATTTTCTCCGTTCGCTTTTGCAGGACAATGGCATCTCGTGCTAAAGTGATGGCTGATTGGGTGTCAGAGGGTGGGGTGCTGCTGATGGGGTACGAAATGTACAGACTCCTCACTCTCAAGAAATCCTTCGCCACAGGTAGACCGAAGAAAACTAAAAAACGCTCTCACCCAGTCATCATTGATCTTGACGAGGAAGATCGACAGCAGGAGTTTCGGAGAGGTAGGCAGCCTATCCTGGGACTACTCTTGGTGGTGTTTCAGGAAAAAAGAAATCATGTCTGCTGATAGCACCTAGTCAGGTGTGAAGTGCATTATTGGTGTGAGTTGTCATGAACCAGAAATCGTGGTCCTCAGGATGGGCGGGACAACTTCCAGTGGCTCTCAGAAGATGCTGCTTTCTCTGCAAGCAGTACAGTTTGGTTAGGCCAGGCCACACACTGGTTTGGGGGGAGACTCCCTTGTCCATCTGTCCCTGTTTCTCTCACAGAACAGTCAGAAGAGTAACCAGTCCCTTTACTACTTCCTAGAGATATTCTGAGAAAGCATTAAGAAAACCAGTATAAAGACAGTAGCTATAATGTTTGTGAATTTATAAAAAGGAATTTATCCCAGTTACTTTTAGTGAAAACCGCTCCTCTCATAGTTCTGGTTCTACTCCCTTTTTTAAGGGACCTTTGTTCATTTGGGGAAGAAAGTTTTTAAGGGTTTAGAGGCCTGTTTTATAGGTCTCTTCATCTATGAGATTATGTTTGTTCTAGATTGCTTCTATGGTAGAACTGGGATGAATTTGCCATTTGGTAATGACTGGAGAATAACTGCAGGAAGACCTTGTCATTTAGCTATTTAGCTAGCTCCTGCCAGCCAGCCGTCTGATGGAGCCAAGACGCTGGCAATGGTAAGAGCCCACTGAAGTGTCTGGATTATTCCCATTGGTTTCGTCCAGATGCATTTTTAATCCTAGGCTGGCACTCTGTAAGGTCCCTTTCTCTGCTGCCCAGTTGGTGTAAGCCCTAGCTAGGAATGCAAGTCAGTTTTACTCTTAGCCTAAATAAAAATAAAATAAAATAAAATAAGGAAAGGAATGGGGGAAAAGGGATTTTTATTGCAAGAGTCAAAAGCCAGGTTAGTATCACACCAAATGTGCAGGAGCTTGAATGGCTGGCTCCCTTTTACCAATGGGAGCTGACTCTTGCTTTCCTGCTTCCTTCATTTCTTCTGTCTCCTCCAGGGTGCACCCCTACTTCTCATATTATTGACTAAGAACAGGCTCTCTCACCCTCTGACTCCGGATCCTCTTCCCTCCCTAGAGTTTGAGAAGGCCTTATGCCGCCCTGGCCCTGATGTGGTGATCTGTGACGAGGGACACCGCATCAAAAACTGCCAGGCCAGCACTTCACAGGCTCTGAAGAACATTCGCTCTCGCCGTCGGGTGGTGCTGACTGGGTACCCACTGCAGAACAACCTTATTGAGTACTGGTGCATGGTGGACTTTGTGCGCCCAGACTTCCTTGGCACCCGGCAGGAGTTTAGCAACATGTTTGAACGCCCTATCCTGAATGGGCAGTGTATTGACAGCACGCCTCAGGATGTCCGCCTCATGCGGTACCGGAGCCATGTCCTGCACAGTCTCCTGGAAGGCTTTGTGCAGAGGTGAGCCATCCTCAGGGCCCTGTTTTCTGAATCCTCAGAGGGTCCTGGTGCAATGGCATGGCAAAGCTATTATGCGGTGGGCAGGGGAGGGGATGTTACAGTAGGGGAGCCCCTTCCTAGTGGGGCAGTAGTAAAACTTCCAATGTGTGAATAGCTAGCATATGACGGATAACCACTGTTTCAGTTCTCTGAAAGTTTGGCCTAGAGTGCTTCTCTCAAAGTTATCATTACAGTTATTAGAGATGCCTATCTTACTTGCTGAGAGAAGCAAGAAAAGCTACCATTCCGCAGACTTGGATAAAAGAATAGAAGTGGTTTTAGGGGTATGGCTTTATCAGTATCAAGTATCTCAGTAGATATAGCTTAGGCTAGTCTAAAGCAGTCTTTCATTTTCCTTGTTAAGATGGCATGTATGGAGAAAGCTCAGAGAGGCATCCCTGAGTTGGGGTAAGAACCTCGAGTTCCCTGATCTCTGTCACCCAGTCGGTTGACCTGGGACAGGTAACTCTGCCTGTTTGCTTTAGTTTTCATCCTTGAGATGAGTTTCTTCTTGGTTGTTGAACCACTCTGGATTATTGCAAGACCACAGTGCATGTTGAGATCCTCATGAAGGAAGTGTGGCAGGAAAACAAGTTTCTGTTTTTATCCTACACTGACCCCTTCTGGCTATACCACCCTTGCCACTTCTAATCTGTTTGCCTCTGTAGGAGAGGCCACACTGTGCTGAAGATTCATCTCCCTGCCAAGGAAGAAAATGTGATCCTTGTGCGGCTCTCCAAGATCCAGCGAGATTTGTACACACAGTTCATGGATCGCTTTCGGGACTGTGGTAGCAGTGGCTGGCTGGGACTGAACCCTCTTAAGGCTTTCTGTGTGTGCTGCAAGGTGCATTGGGGCCTCAGGGAAGATTGAGATGGGTATTAAAGATACATGTGGTCCTGAGGGAGTTACTCCTACTGGGAGTCCTTGATAAAGGAAGAAAAATGTGAGAGGGGGCCACCTCAGTTCACTGCCTTGGAGGATTGGGGGCTCCAAGGAGAGATGTGCTAATTGTATACTACACAACTCCTAGGGGTGATGCTCATAGAGTGTAACGTAACTGGTGCCTCTTGAAGTTGTACAAGGGGTCCCCTCAGCTGTACAACTTGTTATACCAAACTTGAGAAATCACTTTCTTTCTCACTGCTTTTTTCACTTGGAAAAGGGGGATGATGGAGAATACTGTGGGGCAGAGTTTTTGATAGATATTATATAAATAGCTTAGACAAGTTACAAGGGATACCTTCTATTGGATTCTGTATTTGATCAGGTTGCAATCTCTCTCTTCCTGCTATTGAGGGACCTATTTCTTTGACTTAGTATCTCCAGCTGCGCTCTCAGCAGACCTGTTAGGTATTATTCTTGATTGTCCACTGCTTTAATAAATGAGCTGAAGGCATGTGTCTGGGCACAAGTGAGGTCTCAAAATATTTCTTTTGTAGCCACAGTCCTAGACCAAGGCCAGGAAACTAAAGCAGACATGGTGGTCTGTGACGATGTTTCAGTGGCAGTGCATCCTTCTCTCCTCCTTCCCTCAATTTTTTTGGGAGTTCTCAACTCTTGCTAGGAATAGTCCCTGAAATGACATACGATTGCTTATCTATAAGTCAGATACATTTTGTCTATAGGAAGAGATTAGTTTTGTTTCATAGTTTCATACAGTAGCTGATTATAGCCAGTGAAAAACGGAACATTCTTACTCTTTTTTGAATAAGAACACAAGGCTTGTGACACAGCCTTTTGGGTTACGTACCAAATACATTTGTGTGACTCCTGGTATGAACTCTTCCATTCATGTGTCATGGTGATCAGAGCTGGTAGTGAAAACTAATGTGCAGGTTCTTTTACTGTGAAGGGCTCCTTGTGTTGTTAATAGTGTGTGCTTCGGGAGGTGTGTATTTGAGTAAGTGCATGTTTCCAAACTCCCTGGGACACTCTTGGAGTATTCTTGTCCTGTGCCCCCTCTCCTTTGAATCTCAGATCTGGAATCACCCTGATGTGTTGTATGAAGCCCTTCAGAAGGAGAGCCTGGCCAATGAGCAGGACCTAGATGTGGAAGAGCTTGGCTCAGCGGGTACCAGTGCCCGCTGCCCACCACAGGGAACAAAAGGCAAGGGGGAGGATAGCACCTTGGCTTCTTCGATGGGAGAAGCAACCAATAGCAAGTTCCTACAGGGGGTTGGCTTCAACCCTTTCCAGGAGCGAGGCAACAACATCGTCACATATGAATGGGTGAGTCAAGCAGATCATTCAGTAGCCGTAAACTGCTGAGAAGGAATGGTGCAAAGCCTGCCTGTGGAGAGAGTAAGAGTACACTGCACTGCCAAAGTCTCTGCAGGGGGTATGAATGAGACCAGTGAGCTGCTGCCTTGGAGGGAGAGAATTTTATTTCTAATGATCTGGCCTTGGACCTGCTTTAAGCTGCCTCATTTCTCTCTTGCAGGCCAAGGATCTTCTGACTAATTACCAGACTGGAGTCTTAGAGAACTCTCCCAAGATGGTACTGCTTTTCCACCTGATTGAAGAAAGTGTGAAGCTTGGGGACAAGATTCTTGTGTTTAGGTAGGAAGAGAATTCCCAGTTGAGGCTATATGTTTATGGTAAGGGGTGACACTGCCCCTGTAGAGCAAGACCAACTAGGGCCACACCAGTCCCCTCTCCATGCCTCTGCAACCAGTGCTTATTGTGAGGACCTTCTTATATTTTCTTTCTCTCTCTCAGAGTTTCTTTCTTTGCCCAGTGTGATTTCTCCACAGAGAACAATTGAAAACTCTAGGCTAACATTGGAGATAATAGGCTAATCCTTCAAACCATGGCCTGTTTTTGTTCACCGTGAGGGCTAAGAATAGTTTTTACGTCTTTAAAAGGTTGTAAAAAAATACAAAGAATATGCAGAGTATATGGGTGTGATTTATAAAGCCTAAAATATTTGCTATCTGGCCCTTTACAGAAAATGTCTGCTGACTCTTGGCCTAATCTGCTTCTGTCCCTCCCCAACTTTTTATTTCTCTTTTAAGCTTTGTATATAAGACCAAATAAGTGATGTGATTTGTTCCAGAGTCACATTCTCATTCTGGCTGGAGCTTTTGAGTCTCATCAAAGTCTGACTCCTTAGGAAAACACACAAAGTAGATTACTTCTTTTTTGTTCTGACCAGATTATTCTCCAAGGAGAGCCAAGTGGCTCCTAGCTCAGGAGCCTCAGAGTGAGAGCCTCCACATGTGACATACTTTGAGAGGACATCAGTGATTCTAACTTGGGGAGAGCCTATTGCTCTCCTAAGTTTATGGGTCACTTCTGAGGAGACTGGCTCTCTGCATATTTTGGAAGCAGCTGAGTGATTTTGTCTCTCTAGTAAGACCTATTAAGATTGGTCCATAATCAGATCTAATGTTATATTCATATGATGTTGGTTTTTAATGCTGTTTGTTACAATGCATTGAGCTAAACCCCAGAAGTTTTCAATTGAGGAAATAAAGAATGGAGAAAGTATTTTTTCAGTGTGGTGGTGGTAATAAGTATGTGGATGACTCTACTCCCATTATGTGCTAGGGAGAATACCCTTGTTTGTTCTTTTTCTTATAGGGGGTAGGTTGTGGGAGCTCCCACTGTCAGAAGGTTGCACAAGAGTGTGGACCTATTGGGAACAAGGTTCCCTTGGGTCTGGGAGCCATCTGAACCAAATGTTTTCTGTTTCAGCCAAAGCCTTTCTACCTTAGCTCTCATTGAGGAGTTCCTAGAAAAACGAGAAATGCCCTGTCTGCCTGGTGCTGAGGGACAAGGAGCACAGAAGTGGGTTCGAAACATCAGCTACTTCCGTGAGTTTATTGCTGCTTTGTTTCTGGACACTTGACGAGGTCTGCTCAAGGGTTTCCTTTCTTTCTCTTTCTTTTTCTTTTCTCCTACTCCACTCTCCTTCAAATGCGTAGCAATGTCTGTGTTAGCCAAAGAGCAGAGGGATACTGAGAGCCAGCTGTTATGTATGAGGCACTGTCCTAGGGGCTGGGGGCTTGGGAGAGATAGAGGGAGTGTAGAGAAGTAGAAGATACAGGCCTTGTCTTCATCTGAGATGTGACAACTCAAGGGCAAATACAGAGTAACACTGAGTGAGTGCCCTGACTGGGGTTCTAAGGAGGATAGAATCACTGTGGAGAGGACGGAGGAAGAAGGCTTCTTGAAAAGATGGGGAGAATTTGAATTTAGTGTAGCCGAAGATCACTCTAGGCAGAAGGAACACAGTGAATACAAGCCCAGATCATGGATTCTCTGTGTGGGAGATAATACCCATAAGGGGATAAAAATTGCTTTTTTGGGTGGAGGGTGTGAAAAAAACTTAACTTTTTAAATATATAAGTCAGAGATATACATATAGAACATAAGTGGATATATGGTATATCTGTGGTATTAAAATTTTATGGAAGACATGGTAGGATTGGGGAAAATGTCTAAAAAGGCTCCTTTGAGGGGTGGTAATGAAAAAAAAATTGAGAAATACTGGCCTCAGCACTGTTGACACTTGGGCCAGATAATTCTTTGTTGTAGGGGGCTGTCCTGTGTATTGTAGGATGTTTCACAGCATCTCTGGTCTCTACTCACTAGATGGCAATAGCATCCCCTAGTTTTGACAATCAAAAATACCTCCTGATATTGTCAGATGTCTCCTGGAGAGTGTGAGGGTGGAGAAATCACCCTTATTGAGAACCGCTGGTCTAAAGGAAGAATTTAGAGAAATGAACGTTCAGAGGGTATAGAGGAGACTCCCTGCATAAAGTCTGGCCCAGAGCTTGTGTTTACTATGTATGCTTGCCCAATGAGTCAGTGGTGAATGTTCTTGGAAACGTGGGAACTCAGATTGGAAAGGTAAGCTAGGGTCCTAATTGAGAACCCCAATGCCAAGCAATTAAACTGTTGCTTCCCCCAGCTGTAGTAATTCAGTTCTCCATGTGGTATTTCCTACCCTTAGCTTTGCCCTTTACCCAAGGTAACAAAATATTGCCCCTCCTCTCAACTAAAGTTTTTTTCCATTTGAGCTCCCTTGCTTTCATTTGAGTCCCATAGCACTGCTCCAGATGTATTTCTTTTTTTTTTTGAGACAGAGTCTCACTCTGTTGCCCTCAGTAGAGTGCCATGGCGTCAGCCTAGCTCACAGCAACCTCAAACTTGTGGGTTCAGGGGATCCTCCTGCCTCAGCCTCCCGAGCAGCTGGGACTATAGGCATGTGCCACCATGCCCGGCTAATTTTTTCTATATACTTTTAGTTGGCCAATTAATTTCTTTCTATTTTAAGTAGAGATGGGGTCTCACTCTTGCTCAGGCTGGTTTCGAACTCCTGACCTTGAGCAATCCTCCTGCCTTGGCCTCCCAGAGTGCTAGGATTACAGGCGTGAGCCATCGTGCCTGGCCTAGATGTATTTCATGTTTCCTTATAGCAAGTGCGTAGCCTTAGGAACTTGTTAAAAATGCAGATTCCTGGTAGAAGAACATCACCCATATCAAAACACAAAACTTTTAGTCTTTCTGCACTCACCAGGACTCACAGGGCTGAGTCAGAGAAGTCACCTTGAGCCAGTGTTTATCAAGTTCTCTAGGTGATTCTTGCGCATTCTAAAGTTTAAGAACTTTGGCCTTAGAATTGACCTGAAATGGGGAGGAATGTAGTTTATAATCTGTGTTGCATGTGAGAATTGCCTGGGGATATTTTCAAATTATAGATACCTGGGTCTCACTGTAGACTCTATATGTACAGGAACTGAGCACTGTAGTATTTCTGTTTGTTTTATTTTGTTTTAAAAACACTTTTGCCCAGTGATTTTGCTGTGTACGCTTGCTCTCACCTATCCACTTTTTGTGGTTTTCCTTCCTTCCTAGGACTAGATGGTAGTACCCCTGCCTTTGAGAGGGAGCGGCTCATTAATCAGTTCAATGATCCCAGCAACCTCACCACCTGGCTGTTCCTTCTCTCCACAAGGTGAGTTGATCCTGAGAGGGGAGATTAAAGGGGTGGGTGTTCAGGCTATTGGCCACATGGGCAGGTACCCTAAAGGCTCATCCAAGTTGCATCAGATGAGATCTGCTCAGATTTGTAACTTGTTTATGAAATCACAGAGGGGACCCCAAAAGGAAGTTGTGTTAACAAGGCAGTCATGATAGTGCCAAATTTCTTTGACCTTCATTAACAACTGTTGTGTTATAATTAGCTTTTCTTTCAGTAGTGTTCTGAGGCTTAAATGATGTGCTGATGTGAAAGTGCTTTAGAAAAAAGTAGAAAGTGCAATGTAACTATAAAAGGCTGATGGCATTGTCTCATGCCAAGCAGTTTTTTTTTTTTTTTTTTTTTTTGAGACAGAGTCTCACTCTGTTGCCTGGGCTAGAGTGCCGTGGCGTCAGCCTAGCTCACAGCAACCTCAAACTCCTGGGCTCAAGCAGTCCTTCTGCCTCAGCCTCCCGAGTAGCTGGGACTACAGGCATGTGCCACCATGCCCGGCTAATTTTTCTATATATATTTTTAGTTGGCCCATTAATTTCTTTCTATTTATAGTAGAAACAGGGTCTCGCTCTTGCTCAGGCTTGTTTCGAACTCCTGACCTTGAGTGATCTGCCTGCCTCAGCCTCCCAGGCCAAGCAGTTTTGAAGGCTGTGCTGCCTTTTGCCATCAGAATGCTCTTGGCAGGGTATAAGCTGATCATTCTCCTAACCAGTTAGTCTAAAAACACCAGAAACATCTGTGTACAGAAGTTTCCCCTCACCAAGGAACATCACTCTGGAGCCAGGATGTGGGGGTCCTACTTGTTACAGAGGGATGGAGAATGGGTTTTCTTTCTGAGTTGGTAAGCACTTTTCATGTTGGATTTCAGAGCACACTTTTCTGTGCACTGTTTATCAGCAGGATAGCAAAATCCTCAAGTATGTTGTGCTTGGGACAAAGAGTAATATTGCGGTAGGAGTCACAGAGGGCAAACTGATTTGAAAACTGTAAGACTAAAGGCTTTATGATTGTTGGCTTGTGTTTTAAAGGGCCGGATGCTTGGGTGTGAATTTGATTGGTGCCAATCGAGTAGTGGTGTTTGATGCTTCCTGGAACCCTTGCCATGATGCCCAGGCAGTATGTCGGGTATACCGTTATGGCCAGAAAAAACCCTGTCACATCTATCGCCTTGTGGCTGATTACACCCTCGAAAAGAAGATCTATGATCGTCAGATTTCCAAGCAGGGCATGTCAGGTAGGCCATCTTCCAGGCTCAGGAGAGGCATATCTACACAGGCTACCATCCTTATAGTGTCAAGGGTGGGAGAGGAGAAAGGAGCAGGATGAGAGAACACAAGCAGGCTTTGTTTCTTTTTTTTTTTTTATTTTGTTTTGTTTGTTTGTTTTTGAGACAGAGTCTGACTCTGTTGCCTGGACTAGAGTGCCATGGCATCAGCCTAGCCACAGCAACCTCAAACTCCTGGACTCAAGCAATCCTCCTGCCTCAGCCTCCCAAGTAGATGGGACTACAGGCATGCGCCACCATGCCCGGCTAATTTTTTCTATATATTTTTAGTTGGCCAATTAATTTCTTTCTATTTTTAGTAGAAACATGATCTCACTCTTGCTCAGGGTTGTTTCGAACTCCTGACCTTGAGCGATTCACCCGCCTCAGCCTCCCAGAGTGCTAGGATTAGAGGCGTGAGCCAACACACCCGGCCCACAGGCAGGCTTTGAATCATAGAAAACCAGCATTTCCTCTCATCTCATTCTGATTTAAATCATTGCTAAAGATGATTGACCTCAATTTGTAGAAGGTGGGTTTAATGGTAATAGCCAAGTTATTTATGCAGGTTTTTCTTATATAATGTTTCCATTTCACTAGGACCTCAGACCTGGTCTTCGATGTTCAGATATGGGATGACTTTTTGTTATTAACGAGAGTTATGCCACTCACAACTTCCCTTCTCTCTACTGACTTTTGTAGTAGTGTTTTTATAGTCTTTGCCATGTGCTAACTTCCTCCATGTTTTCACCCTTCTAGATCGGGTGGTAGATGATCTAAATCCAATGCTGAACTTTACCCGGAAGGAGGTAGAAAACCTATTGCACTTTGTTGAGAAGGAGCCAGCTCCCCAGGTATCCTTGAACATAAAGGGGATCAAGGAATCAGTCCTGCAACTTGCCTGTCTGAAGTACCCTCACCTCATCACCAAGGTAAGAACCTGGTATGCATGTAGTCCCCAGTGTGGCAGTCTCTGTCAAGGGAGGTCTGTCTGGCAAGCTTGTTTTCTTCATCTGAGGTGGTTTTTCATACAGGCAACTTGGACTGAAGTGGTTCTTTTCTTGCCCCACTCATTACCCCATCTCACCCCCAAACACCTATTCCCATTCCTAGTCTAATCCTAGGAGTGCTAAACTCAGCCATGTGGAATAATTTGGCCAGTATGAGTTTTCCTAGGCAAAAGAGATGGGAAAAGTTCTAAAAATGTAATTTGTTAATTCTCCGAACTCCCCCAATCTTTTGACATGGAAGGCAGGCTTAGGTGTCTAAAACTGGTGGTAGGTTAGAGTTGTGAATTATACTGTCTCTCTCTCTCTCTTTTTTTTTTGAGCTTTGTCGCCCAGGCTAGAGTGCTGTGGCGTCATCATAGCTCACTGTAACCTCCAACTCCTGGGCTCAACGTGATCCTCCTGCCTCAGCCTCCCAAGTAGCTGGGACTACAAGCGTGCACCACCATGCCCACTCATTAATTTTACTCTTGACAGAAAGATAGTAAAACTTGTCTGTGTGTCTGTAAGCAGACTCTTCATTAATGCTAGAGACAGCCAGCCCTTTCTTGATTTCAAAGTAAGGCTCATTGTATTTCAGTCATTTTGGCACAAAGACTAGTAATTAAATCAGTATCCTTCTGTGTCCTCAGGAGCCTTTTGAGCATGAGTCATTGCTCCTCAACCGAAAGGATCACAAGCTGACCAAGGCTGAGAAAAAAGCAGCAAAGAAAAGCTATGAGGAAGACAAACGCACATCAGTCCCCTATACCCGCCCATCATATGCGCAGTATTACCCTGCCAGTGACCAGAGTCTGACCAGCATCCCTGCCTTCAGTCAGAGAAACTGGTGAGTTGCTGAAAGGGGAGCTTCTGCTGCTGGACTAGGCCTAAGTGCCTTTCAGCTGGTTCCTGTTTTAAATGAAGAAAGAGCCTACAGCTTGCTCCTTTGCTGCTGTGAACTGACAGGTTCTGCTTTAGGGTGAGGTGCCAAAGCAATTCAGCCCTGGTGTTTTAAGTGGCTCTGGTTTTGACTGCCCAGGCTGAAAAAGTGACTTACTGGCCTTGTGACTCAGAAAGGTCCTTCTGGACCCCTGGGTAGGGATGGAGGTTACAACTTCCCAAAACACAGAGGCCCAGTCCTTCCTCACAGGTGCATCCTACCTCTAGCACCATGGTCGTAGACCTTACTTAGCAATGATGTTCAAGGCCATGTTCTCTCTGGGTCTTGGATTGTAGTCAGGGGAATTCTGCTGCTCCTAATGGGATTTCATTTTGTGGCTATGCCATGATCTTTAGCAAAAAAATCCCTTTCCTGAGTATAGCTTCTAGAACCGTTCAGAATATGAGCAGGGTAGAAGCCAACTTCTAAGTAGAGAGAGAAAGGCTCTTTGTAAGATATTACAGAACAGTTATCTATGTTTGATTTTTTTTTTTCATTTCATGACAGTGCCTCACAACCCTCACCCTCCCACTTATTAACCAGATCAACTGCCTGATTGAGTGGTTTGCATATATTAATTGTTTGGTTCTCTTGAATTAACAATAATTATTTTATTTTTTCTTTTCTTTTTTTTTTCCCCCAGATTTTATTTTATTTTATTTTATTTATTTATTTATTTATTTATTTTGAAAGAAAATTGGATTAGCTGTATTAATTTTGTACAAAACAAATTTCAAAGCAAGGAAAATTATTAGTGATAAAGAGATGCATTACATAGTAATAAAGGATTCCATT
>CAUYRT010101232.1:0-23526 GCA_963574885.1 Lepilemur ruficaudatus | reverse complement strand
ATCTGGGGCCTAGGTATCTGGACTACAGCTTTCTGTCCAGTAGACACATGACTGCCGTTTCTTTCTCAGACTTAACGGGAAATTGTTTTCTTTTCTTTTCTTTTCTTTCTTTCTTTCTTTCTTTTTTTTTTTTTTTTTTTTTAGACAAATTATCACTCTGTTGCCTGGGCTAGAGTGCCGTGGTGTCAGCCTAGCTCACAGTAACCTCAAACTCCTGGGCTCAACAGATGCTCCTGGCCGGGCGCGGTAGCACACGCCTGTAATCCTAGCACTCTGGGAGGCCGAGGCGGGCAGATCACTCAAGGTCGGGAGTTCAAAACCAGCCTGAGCAAGAGCGAGACCCCGTCTCTACTATAAATAGAAAGAAATTAATTGGCCAACTAAAAAATATATACAAAAAATTAGCCGGGCATGGTGGTGCATGCCTGTAGTCCCAGTTACTTGGGAGGCTGAGGCAGAAGGAGCATTTGAGCCCAGGAGTTTGAGGTTGCTGTGAGCTAGGCTGACGCCATGGCACTCACTCTAGCCCGGGCAACAGTGAGACTCTGTCTCAAAAAAAAGAAAAAAATTATAATTTGTATAAATAAAAAGGCATATTAAAGAATAGAACATAAACACTATTCTATACATGTAGTCAATAAAATTTTGAAGAACAATATATAAATTTATGTAAACCTACCTATATAGTACTATACGCACAGAAATTTATCTGAAGAATGCAAACTAAATTACCAAGGCCGGACATCTTGCTATGTAACAGGATAAAGGATCAAAAATTTTCTCCAATGAATACACATTTCTCCTTTGCATTTATTTTTGGAACAAACACTTTAATTTTGAAATCAGGAAAAATAAAACTGAGGTAAAATTTTATAATATTGTAGTGTATTCCTGATTGGGAATTTGATCACAAAAATAATTTTGTCAAAATGTATTTCTGGACATGAAAATATATATATTTAATATGCATATATAGACACATAATTTTACAATGAGATTAAAGAATGTTTCGTGATATACATTTCTATACAGGCCTTTATGTATATATCTCACTATATATATTATATATATATATAAATACATTACTTCTCACATACATACACACTGAGCTTTTCTTTTATTGTGAAGGGGGCTGAAGAAAACTTCCTGGCACATGATTTAATGTGATTTAATATCTGTAAGCTCTGTCTAGTTATTTCATTTGCCAAGTAAATTTCCAGAAAGTTCCTTCTGACAGGGCCCCTCCTTCCCAGGCTTCCTGCTGAAATGATGTACAAGCAGCCATTCTTGATCTGGTCACTAGATGGTACTGGTCTCCAATTTCTGATTTTCTTCAATGAAAAAATATTATTTGGGAAAATGAAACAAACATCTCTTAAAAGTTATTTTGCATTGTGAGTGGTGCAAAAGTATGTAAAACAAAGTCATGATCAAATATCTATACTCAGCAGTTTTATTCTTTTCTATGAGTCCACAGATGTAAATCACAGTAACAGTGATAACACTCTGCTGTGAGGTCTGGTGGATATTACAGGCCTGGATTCAGAGCAAAAAGAGGAGAATAGATTCAGCCACTTTCTACAATTGTCCTGTTAACTTTCACAGAGTTTTCTGGACATTCCCAACTACTGGGTAGTGGATTTCCTCACTGGATTTCCCCAGGGATGAACCAGGTCATAGAGCATTTCCCGCCTGTCATATCTGGCTAGAATCTTGGATGCCTCTTTATCCCTCAGGTCTCAGTTTAGACATCACTTCCTGTGAGAAGTCTCCCCAACACACCCTAAAGGATTGATTAATTTTAACGACCTAGTAACTCCATCAACTTCACCATTTCCAGATACACTTTTTCATTTGAAAGGGGTCCAATAAGTGTAAGTCCATAATTTCTCATGGCTGTGGCTTCACAATATGGACTGAAGACTCTTGAGCTTTCAAATATCTAAAGATTGGCCCCAGTATTTGCTTCTTCCATTTTTGAGGGAGATGCTGGGACACAAGTCAGATCAGCATTGGAGCCCCAGAGTTGTTCCACAGAGAACAAATGGGAAGGTATTATCTAATACTTCAGAGAAGGTATTGAAACTTAAGGACCGTGGATTGACGCTTCCTCCTCTAAAAGATCCCATGAGAGTAATGAAACGACAGTCTCTTTTTACCAGACACAGTTTTCCACGACAAAGTCCATTTGAACCTCCTGGAGATAGAATTGCAGGTTTAGATGTTTTACACAATTTACTTTGTGGAATATACTTTTAAACATATTTCTAAAATATTTAAATGTATTTGAAAAAGAGGACAAATTAAAGAAATAAGCAAAAATCTTCTTTAACCCTTACTTAGATATCCTTTTTATATTCTCATTAACCAGGCTCAAGTGATCCTCTTGCCTCAGCCTCCTAGAAGTGTTTCTTTTTAATTTTATTTTCAAAAATCTCAAATTTATAGAAGAGTTGCAAGCAGGGCTCTAAGAACTTTTTTTTCCCCCTGATTCATTTGGGCATAAATTGTTGACTTTATTAACCATGTGCATAATATGGCACTGACTTATCTTTGAAACTACCTAATAACATTAAATCTCTTTGATACACCTACAAAGTTGCTATGGTTTTTATCTGAGTCTCCTATTCCAGGCATGACTGATGGCAAAGCACCTATGAGACCTTTGATGTTTTTTATGTTTCATCAAATCCAGATATGAGGGAGACAATCCTCACCTCCTAGATGGAGAACTAGGGGTTTAGGGAGCTTAAGTGTCTCATGCTGCCACACATCATGCTCCTAGTCATTGGCAGAGCCCAAATGGCAGCCCACAATATCTTTCTGACCCCAAAGCTCTTACTCGTTCCACTGCTTCACCTGCATACTCTTAATCATGGGATTATACTTTTATGGCCTTTGTTTCAGAATATAACAGGAATTCACACTGAATTTAAACAATGTGGAAAACACATTCATAGAGGGGAAAATACAAATAAACAGCAACTCCACAACCCATTGACAAATACAGTTAACTTTTAGATCTCCCTTTCTGACACTTGAAAACTATTTAGAAATTAGTTTCAATTTACTGTGATGATTTGGGGTAACTCTATGTCTTTATTTCTATAGTTTTAAACCTCATTACATAGATATTACTTTTAATACAGAAAGAAAGCTATATGTCATTTGTCTTTGAAAATTAACTATTGCAAGAATGTCATTGGCAAAACCTGACAGATACATTCAAGGAACATAGTTTCTTCTTTCACAAAATCAAAGATTTTAATTTTAAAGCAAATTATAATTAAAATCTTCATATCAACAGATTTAGTTATAAGTAATGTAAATTCCAGACTGAGGAAACTGAGGCAAAAACTAAGGTACCTTCACACATATTCATGACCAACTTGAGCAAAATCCTTGAATCTGATTAATTCGGTGATGTGCCAAGACATTGTTTAAACATCATCCATTACATTCTCAAAACAAATATGGATGGATACAAAGCAATCATTTGATGAGTACAGGGTGTTAAAGCACAAAGGTATTGATTAGTGCCTGACGTAATGTATATGTTAATTAGCTTGATTTAGCCACTCCACAATGTACACATATTTCAAAACATAATGTTGTACACCATAAACATATACACTTTTATTGTCAATTAAAAATAAATAATAACAGTAATAAAGTGCAGAGCTAAACATCCACAATAAAAGAAAATTTGACTTTTTGCTGGTGAAAGCATGATGAACTCATACTTTAGTATATTGAGCACTAAACCAATCATAAACAGAAAAAGGTTGAAAACTAGTTTTCCTCTGTAGAAATCCCAGGTATGTGTGATAGTGCACTATATGAGCATTAACAGCCACACCTCTCTTATCCCATATTGGTCTTCAGCGTCGACTGCCTGCCATAGTCTACGATCCAACTGTTGGCTCACTTGCTTACATACAAACTTCCCCCTGGATGAATTGAGTTCTTTCCCTTCCCCTGTGCTGGCCTCTGGCCTCATCTGTAAATGAGAATAACCAAATCTCAGTGGTCAAGAGGGTTCACAGGGGGGTGAGGTAGATCTGGGTTTGAGTCCTCATTACACTACCTTCAAGCACAGCGGTGACCATGTTTGCTTGCCATGCACTCAGATGAGCTAAAATATGTAGGCCTCTTATCATGATGATTGGTCTGGTTGTCCTCACTAGCTCTACCTTCACCTGCTTTGTCTCATTCAACACTCTTTGTCTGTCCTGGTGAGAATACTCACAGTCTCTCAGTTTTGCCTTTTCCTTCACCCAGCCATTATCCACCATGAAGTGGCTTGGTACTCAGAGCCAGACTGTAGTGTTATGCTGTTGAGCATCAATCATCTCACAGGATACCAACATCACACAAACTCATTCTATGACCATGAAGAAGTGAGACAAAAAATAAGACAGAGTAGGACACAAAAGCTCCATCTAGGGTCTTCCCTTTCCCCTAACTAAACAGGAGAGTTCTCACCAAAGGAGAAAAGGTGCCCTGCAATCGTATTAACCCAGAGCTGAGTGAAGAGGAGCTAGATGAGGAGAAACCAGCAAAAAGAACCCTGGCAATATGAAAAAACAAAATAGTTCGACACCCCCAAAGGAACACAACGGAGCTACAGTAGTGAACTCCACCCACAAGGAAATTGCCAAAATGACAAATGGAATTCAGAATACAGATGGCAAATAAGATGAATGGAATTGAAAAGAAAGTTGGAAAACCAAAAAAAAAGAAGCCACAGAAATTTTCAGGAAATGAATGAAAAAGTCACTACAGAGCTAGACACCATAAGAAATATAATAGAACTTACAGAAATGAAAGAGACCTTTAGGGAATTTCAAAACACAGCAGAAAGCTTCAATGACAGATTAAACCAAGGGAAAGAAAATAATCTCAGAGCTTGAAGGCCAGGCTCTCTAGATAACCCAGTCATTCAAACAGGAAGAGAAGAGAATAAAAAAGTCTGAACAATTACTGAGACATATATGGGACTATGTGAAGTGAACTAACATTTGAATTATAGATATCCCTCAGGGAGAAGAACGGCTAAAAGCGTGGAAAACCTATTTGAGAGAATTATTGAGGAAAACTTTCCTGATATTGCAGGAGATTCAGATATACAAATACAAGATAGTCACCAAACATTGGGGAGAGTCATAGCAAATAGGACATCTTCAAGACACATAGTAATCAATCTGGCCAAAGTCAAAATGAAGACGAAAATCCTGCAATCAAGAAGATGAAAATAATAAATAACCTACAAAGAAAAACCCATCAGGCTAACTACAGATTTCTCAGTGGAAACCTTTCAAGCCAGAAGGGATTGGGGTCCCATCTTCAATCTTCTTAAACAGAATAACTTCCAGCCTAGAGTGTTGTATCCTGCAAAACTAAGCTTCACAGTTGATGGAGAAATTAAGTCTTTTCCATTACAAGCAAACACTGAGGGAATTTGCCATGATCACAACTGCTACTAAAAGACTCTAAAGAGGATTAAAGTGATTTTATGTTCATGACTAGAAAGACAGTATTTAAAAAGTATCAGTTCTCTCGAAATTGATCTAAATATAGACTTGGTGCATCTCCAAACTAGGTCCCAATATTTCTCCTGGAATTGACAAACTGATTAGAAATTTATGTGGCAAAGTTTGAAGAATGACCACAGCATTTTTGAAGAAAAAGAAAGGAGGGGGAACTTATCCTATTAGAAGGTCTTTTTATTAGGCTGAAGTATTTAAGAGAGTGTGTTATTAGTGCAGGAATAGACAAAATGGCCAAACAGAATAAAGAGCTCCAAAGCAGATCCACACATGCATATAAATTTCATATTGACAGAAGATCAATGGTAACGGTACAACTATTCATTAAATTAAATAGAGCCAACAAAAAAGAGAAGGGAAAATAGGAAATTAGATCTCTTCCTCATAGCATACACACAAAAAAAACTTTTTTAAATGTTCTTAAACTTTAGAACTTTTTTTTTTTTGAGACAGGGTCTCGCTCTGTCATCCCAGCTAGAGTGCAGTGGTGTCATCACAGCTCACTGCAACCTCAAGCTCCTAGGCTCAGGCAATCCTCCTGCCTCAGCCTCCCAGCAATCCTCCTGCCTCAGCCTCCCGAGTAGCTGGGACTACACGTGCATGCCACAATGCCTGGCTAATTTTTCTATTTTTTGTAGAGACTGGGTCTTGCTCTTGGTCAGGATGGTCTTCAACTCTTGGCCTCAAGTGATCAAGCGATTCTCCCACCTCAGCCTCCCAAAGTACTAGGATTGTAGGTGTGAGCCACCACACCCAACCCTTAAACTTTAGAACTTTTGATGTAGAAAATACAGAAGAAATCATAGGTTAAAATGTAGGTGAAATACACTTAGAAAATATATGTGAATATTTTCCTGATCCCACTTACTTTAAAAGCTTAACCTGGAAGCAGAAAGAAACTATAAAAGATAACTATGGAGGGAAATAAGTTGTGCTGTGTTATAAATTCTCAATTTAGAACTTCTGTTCATCAAAAGACATATTAAGGAAAGCAAAACTGCAAACTAGAAGATATTTGCAACACTTATAACCAATAATAGATTAGTATAAAGAATATATGCAGAGGCCGGGTGTGGTGGCTCACGCCTGTAATCCTAGCACTCTGGGAGGCCGAGGCAGGCGGATTGCTCAAGGTCAGGAGTTCAAAATCAGCCTGAGCAAGAGCGAGACCCCGTCTCTACTAAAAATAAAAAGAAATTAATTGACCAACTAAAAATATATAGAAAAAAAATTAGGCAGGCATGGTGGCACGTGCCTCTAGTCCCAGCTACTCAGGGGGCTGAGGCAGGATGATCACTTGAGCCCAGGAGTTTGAGGTTGCTGAGAGCTAGGCTGATGCCATGGCACTCTAGCACGGGCAAGAGAGCTAGACTCTGTCTCAAAAAAAAAAAAAAAAGAATATATGCAGAAATTCTACAAATCAATAAGAATAGACAACCTCACAGAAAAATGGGCAAAAGATTGAAAAGGTTCTTCCACAAAATCAGAAGTATATATGGCCAATAAACATATCAAGAGGTTTTCATCTCTGTTAATCAGAAAAACATAAATCAAGACCACAATGACATGTTTAAATCCATTTAATTGGCAAAGATTAAGAAACCAAACAAAGTCAAGTTTTGGAGAGGATTTTAATTGATAAGACCACTCACATATTGCTGATGGGAGTATTAACTGATATACCCACTGTGAAAACCCATTTGAAAAATTGAATATTTGTATATCCATGGTCCAGCAATTTCACTTTTAGGTATATACTCAATAGAAATATTTGCATGAAATGCCCCAGAAGACATGTATGAGAATTTTCTTTTAATAAATACAAATACCTATCTATAAAAAAAGACAACCATACAAACCTCAAAAATGACCAAGCACCCTATTCTCCTGGCTAATGTGGCTGCTGCTTCTTTAACAATTACAGCTTTAGCCTTGCTATATTCTCTCTTCTTCCAGATAAAATTCATTAAGATACCTAATCATAGAATCATTCCCACTTCATGGCAGTACTCAATCCGGAGCAGTACCCCACTTCCTTAAACCCTTTCCAAAATAACCTGGCAGAAGAACAAATCCTGTAAGTCATCCCTAACAGCATCTTATTGAGACACCCCATCGTTCTCCATGATGCACATTTTTCCTCACTACAATGAATAAAAGCCCAACAATGTTTGGGTACAGGTGTGTTTCCGATGGTCTTTTGGCTAGAAAATACTGCCAGCAGGGTGGTCTTAAATTGGTTGGCCCCCAGGGGTGGCAATGCAGGGTTTCCTAAGCCCTGTAACTCCTTCTTTCCACAGTATCTGGGCCCCATGCTGATCAAAAACCTGTGAGGGACAGAATCCATTGCAGATGCCTGTTCCAAGGTGTGGCCAGATTGTGCTATGGTGTGGACTGTGGGGTGGGAGGGCTGATTAGGATGGAAGGCAGCAAATGGCAGCCACAGCCAGGAGGGTCCAGCCACAGCTGCTCTGCTCATTTCCCTGAGTCCTGGCACACTCTGCTTGGGGATAGGTGGCAGGGAGACCAGGACTGTGGAATTCACAAGGGCTTAGCTCTGAGAAGAGGCATTATTTCCCATATGTTGCTTCCCTTCCTGCCCATCATATATGATGGCATCAAGTTCACGCACACTTCCAATGAGGTGTGCTTCTTAAGAAGGTTGCTGGTGGGGGTAAGTGGAGGCTTCCTCCCTGTCCCTTGTCAGAGCCCAGGAGCCTCTATGGGGAAGGAGCCCAGAAGTGGCTGCAGGAGCTCCAGGGGGAGTGGCCCTGACAATGCCCTTTTCTATACCTCATGCCCATCTAACTTGTGTGCCTCCCTCAGAAAAGCTCTGGCTCCTGTGTATCAATCTCCATGTTTGACACTTTTTCCCAGAACTTGTGCCTGAACTGATCCCCTTTTCCTACGCTCAGCCCTAGTGCATAATGGCTGCTGATCTTTGTAAATATGGATTCCATTCATCCTAGTCAGCCACTCATGAGGCTTTAATGGCATCATGCCCTTAATGACCACAGAATTCCCCTAGAAAAGGGGCTCCTTGGGATCCCATCCTCCTGTAACCCCTGTACTGGAGAAAGCCAGTGGTTGGATGTGAACCCTCCACCTCATCAATGGCCATATCCAAAGGCAGGAACCTCAAATGTAGAGCAGGCAAGGAAATAAAGTGGGGAGAAGTTGTGTCTGGCTGTTCTTAGCACCCTAACTTGCATCAAAGAAAGGTGGTGATATACTTGGAAGAGGGCACACTTCTAGCCAAGTATCTTCTAGGTCAAGCAAGGATTCAATCTCTCTCAGTCTCCTAGAGGCTCCCATAATGTCACAGATAAGCAAATAAATAATAATCCTACAATCAGTCCTAGATCTGGATGGCCTCAGACCCCTGATGGAGTGTCCCATCAGTTATCTCAGAGGCCTGTCTCCTCCCCTGGGAGGCCCCCACTCTTCACTCCAGGCAGGCTGGATCCCTGTCCCCTCCCTCCCATTCAGCCCCCATAAGTCCTGCTCATTGTACCAGGCCCAGCTCCTCTTTTAGGAGCCTCTGACAACTCCAGGGAGTACTTTCTCCTCTTATATATAAAACAGTGGTTCTACAGAGGTTACTATAACTTCCACAAGAACCTAGACTGTGTGCAATGATTACTGTGACCTCTCCAGTCCCTGGACCACTGGAGGTGTAAAGAGTGACAGGTGCTCAGTGAATACCCGAGTGATGGTGTAGGTTAAGGTAGGAGAAAGAACTCACCCTGAGTGGCTCAGGCATAGGGCCCCAGGAAGAGCTCCTGACTCTTGCCCCATTGTCCTTCCCTGCAGACCCACAGTCACCTCTTACTGGAGTTCCAAGAAGGTCTCAGGGCCCCAGGTCATGTGTATACCTAATATGAACACAGAGGGCCCCAACAGAGTACTGTAAAAGCACAATTATTAAATGGCAAAGAGGTGAGGACCTTCCCCAAGCCCAACTCCATTACGCTGTATAGCCCAGAGATGGCACTGAATTGCCTATGTAATATAGAGGAGTGTATGTGGTTCCTTCTTCTTCTTACATTCTGAAATATTCACTAAAATATAGAGATGTTATTGAGATGAAGAAACATCATGCTTGTTGAGGATCTAAGCAGTTGAGATGGGAAGGAAGCAAACATTGTTGTGGATGATACACCAGGTACTGTGTTGGGATCTTTACAAGGGTTTCCCCTTGAATTTCTCACAACATTTCCTTGAAGTAGGTGCCAGGATTTCCTTTTACATTCAGGAAGATGAGGCTTGGGGGGTGGGGTTAAGTAATTTCTCAGGCTCACACAGCTACTAAGAGACAGAGCCAGTATCATCTCCCCTGTTTGTCTAACTCCAGGGCGGATGTTTGGAACCAGAAATACAACTTCCCCTTTAGATGCATGATTTGAGCAAGGGGAAGTGATGCATGCCACTGGAAAGTATACATACAGTTACTCCGGAGAACAATATGGCAACACTTAAAAAATAACTACTAAAGCTGAAAGTAATTCGACATAATAATCCAGCAATTGCACTCTTGGTATACAACCTGGAAAATAGCTAACATGTGAGCACAAGGAGACAAATAACAAGAATAATCCTTTGCCACATTATTTGTGGTAATAAATCTGCAGAGGGAAAGTGTCCATTAATATACATTGAAAAAATACATTGGATATTTCCACACATTGGAGTCATGCATAGTGGTATAGCATGAATGGAGCAGAACTACAGGAGTCAGCACACAGAGCATCTCAAAAACACAAGTGACAACAGCAAGGGAGGCAAGGACACCTACCTTGTGAATCCCAATACATACATAGAGTTAACCTCATGCAAAAGAATATTTCATTCTGAATAGGGTTGTCGTCATTGGTACTGAAAGTATTAAAAAAGCATGGGAATCATTAAAAACGAATTCCAACAGAGTGCTTATATATGGAAAATGGGAAAGTACAATCAGAGAAAAGTAAACAGTAGGATTCCAATGTAATTGCAGCTACTAATTTCCCTCCTAAAGTACTTTAGCTAAATCCCATGGACTTGGGAGTATGTCGTGTTTTTGCTACCATTCATCTCAAAGTGCACATGGAATATTCTCCAGAAAAGACCATATATTAGGCATACAAAGTATTTTCTCTGACCACACTGGAATAAAACTAGAAATGAATAACAATGAAAACTGGAAAATTCAAAAATATATGTAAATTAAATAACACATTCATAAACCACCAATGAGTCAAAAAGGAAATCACAAGAGAAATTAGAAAATATTTTGAGATGAATGAAAATGAAAATATAACATACCACAATTTATGGAATAATGTGGAAACAGTGCTCGGAAAATAATTTATAGCTCTAAATGCCTATGTTATAAAAGAAAAAGATCTCAAATTAGTAAATTACCTTTATACCATAAGGAATTAGAAAACAGAAGAGGAAACTAAAGCTAATCCTAGCAGAAGGAAGAAAATATAATAGTAAATATTAGAGCAGAGATAAGTGAATAAGAAACAGAAAAGTAATAGCAAGAATCAACAAAACCAAAAGTTGGTTCTTTGGAAGGATCATCAAAATCAACAATTCTTTAGCTAGAATGACTAAGAACAAAAAAGAGAAGTCTTGAATAACTAAAATCATTAATAAAGGGAAGCCAGTACTACCAACTTTACAGAAACTAAAAGGATTATAAAAAATATTATAAACAATGGTATGCCAATAAATTACATAACCTATGTGAAATGGAAAAATTCCTAGAAAAACACAAATGACCACAACTGACTCAAGAAGAAAAGAAAATCTCAACAGACCTATGACATGGAAAGAGATCAAAGCAGTAATCAGAAACATCCTAACAAAGAAAAGTCCAGGACCAGAAAAACTCACTGGTAGATTCTACCAAACATTTAAGGAAGAATCAACAACAATCCTTCTTCTGAAATGCTTCCAAAAATTAGAAGACAAGTGACTACTTCATAACTTATTCTATGAGATCAACATTAATCTTATACCACAATAGCCCAATATCCCTTATAAATATAGATGCAAAATCCTCAGCAAAATATTAGCAAACTGAATCCAACAGAAGGTAAAAGGATTATATACTATGACCAAGTGGGATATAACCCATGAATGAAAGAGTGGTTCGACATAAGAAAATCAATCAATGTAATATACTGCATTAATAGAAAAAAGGGAGGGGAAGATCATTTCAAATGATATAGAGAAAGCATTTGAGAAAAGAAAACACCCTTTATGATAAAAGCACTCAGAAAGCTAGGAATAGAAGGGAACTTCCCCAACATGATAAAGAGCATGTATGAAAAACCCATGGTACACATCATACTCAATAGGGAAAGACTGAAAGCTTTTCCAGTAAGATAAGTAACAAGAGAACAATGTCCATTTTCACCACTGCTATTCAAGATTGTACTGGAAGTTCTAGCCAGAGCAATTAAGCAAAAAGGAGATAAAGGCATCCACATTGAAAAGGAAAAATTAAAACTATCTTTACTCACAGGTGACATGATCCTATATAAAGAAATTCCTAAGAATAAAATCCACAAAAACACTACTACAGCTAATAAAACTAATTCAACAAGATTTCAGGGCACAAGATCAATGTATACAAATCACTTGTGCTTCTATATACTAGCAATAAACAATCTGAAAAGGAAATTAAGAAAACAATTCCATTTACAATAACATTCAAAGAAATAAAATACCTAGAATTAAATTTAACCAAAGAGGTGAAAGACTTGTACGATGAAAACTACAAAACATTGCTGAAAGACATTAAAAATGACCTAAATAAATGGAAAGCATTCCTTCCTTGTTCATGAATTGGAAGACTTAATATTGTTAAGATGGGTCAGGCACAGTGGCTCACATCTCTAATCCTAGCACTTTGGGAGGCTGAGGTGGGAGGATCAATTTGAGGCCAGGAGTTCAAGACCAGCCTGAGCAAGAGTGAGACCTTGTCTCTACAAAAAAATAGAAAAAACATTAGCCAGGCGTGGTGGTGCGTGCCTGTAGTCCCAGCTACTCAGGAGGCTGAGGAGTTTAAGGTTGCAGTGAGCTATGATGACACCATTGCACTCTAGCCCAGGCAACAGAGTGAGACTCTGTCTCAAAAAATTATATATATATATATGCATATATATTTAAGATGGCAATACTATCTAAAGTAATCTATAGATTCAATGCAATCCCAACAACACATTTTGCAGAAATGGAAAAGCTGACTCTCAAATTTATATGGAATTACAAAGGGATTCAAACAGCCTAGGCAACAAATTTTAATAAGAACAAAGTGTGAGGACTCACATTTGCTGGTTTCAAAACTTACCACAAAGCTGCTGTAATCAAAATCATGTGATACTATTATAAAGATAGACATACCGATCAATGCAATAAAATTAAGATTCCAGAAATGAACTCATACATCTATGGCCAATTAATTTTCAACAAGGATGCCAAGCCTTTCAATGGAGAAAGAATAGTCTCTTCAACAAACGGTGCTGGGACAACTGGATATATTTATGCAGAAGAAGTTAGTTAGACCCTTATCACAATGTATACAAAAACTATTTCGAAATGGATCAAAGACTTAATGTAAGGGCTAAAAGCATAAAACTCTTAGAAGAAAATATAGGGGCAAATCTTCATAACTTTGAATTTGGCAACAAATTCTTAGATATGATACCAAAAACACAAGCACTAAAAGAAAAATAGATAAATTGGGCCTCATCGAAATTTAAAACTTTTTTGCACCAAAGTACACTATCAAAAAAGTAAAAAGACAACCTCCAGAATGGGAGAAAATATTTGCAAATCATATATCTGGAAATGGTCTAGTGTCCAGAATATATAAAAACATTCTTAAAATTCAACAACAAAAAGACAACTGAATAAAACAAATGGGCAAATGACCTGAATACAAATTTTCGCCAAATAAGATGTAAAAAACACATTAAAAGATGCTCAATCATTAGTCATTAGGAAAATGCAAATCAAATCCACAACAAGGTGCCACTTCACATTTCTAGGACAACTATAATTAAAACAAAAAAAAAAATCAGAAAAGAACAAGTGTTGGCAAGAATGCAGAGAAATAGGAACCCTCATATATTGAAGGTGGAAATGTAAAATGGCGCATCCACTGTGCAAAAAGTTTGGTAACTCCTCAAAAAGTTAAACATGGAATTACCATATGACCCAACAATTCTATTCCTAGATATATACCTCCCCCCAAAAAAACCCCTGAAAACTGGCACTCAAAAAAATACTTGTACACAAATGGTCATAGCAGCACTGTTCACAATAGCCAAAGGGTAGAAACAACCCAAATGTCCATCAACAGATGAACAGATAAACAAATGTGGTATACGCGTGCAATAGAATATTAGTCAGCCGTAAAAGAGAATGAAGTACTGATATTTGCTACAATGTGCATGTGCAGGAACCTCAAAAATACTATGCCAAGTAAAGGAAGCCAGACACAAAAGGTCACATACTGTATGATTCTACTTATATGAAATATCTAGGTAAATAGGTGAATCCATATAGACAGAAAGCAGATTGATGGTTGCCAGAAGCTAGGGGAAGGGGAGATAGGAAGTTACTATAATGGGTACAGGGTTCCCATTTGTGGTGATGAACATCTTTTGGAACTAGATAGAGGTGGTAGATGAACAATATTGTGAATGTACTAAATGCCACCGAATTATACACTTCAAAAGGTTATATTTACATTATGTTATGTTAATTTTACCTTAAAAAGGCATATGAAAAACTTGGGGAAAATGCTACATTTATCACTGACAGATTAATATTCTTCATATATAAATAACTCCATTGAGAGATGTGAAAATGAAATCAACCTATAATTCTCATTAAAAGCAACAGAAATGCCAAATAAAATCATCAAAATCTGCCTAACCACAATGACTACAGAAATGCAAATGCAAATTTTGACATAATATAAACTGACAAGATAAAATTCCCTGAAATGGAAATTGTGAGACAGAGAATAAATTTTTTTCCTGATTTGTTTCGATGGGAGGAATATTTGGAAACAGACTAAATTTTTTTTTTTTAAAAAAGAGACAATACAAAGGGCTGACAAAGATGCATAGCAACTGAACTCTCATACATTGCTGGTAGAAATACAAAATGATACTTCTTTGGAAAACAATTTGACAGTTTTTATAAACGTAAACATAAAGTCAGCATTACAACCACATTCCCACTCCTAGGTATTTACCCAAGATATATGAAAACTTAAGTCCACACAAAAATCTTTACATGAATGTTCACAGAAGCATTATTCATAACAGACAAAAAGTGGAAATAACCCAAATGTCCATCAATTTATGAATGGATAAATAAAATAATGGTAGTGTACACCCACACAATAAAATATTATTCAGCTTTAAGAAGAAACTGAAGTACTGATACATGCTATGTGGATGAACCTCAAAAACATTATGCTAAGTTAAAGAAACCAAGCTAAGAAAAAAAGAATATTTACTGTATGATTCCATTTATATAACACTGTAGAAAATATAAAACTATAGGGATAACAATCAGATCAGAGGTTGCTAGGAACTGGTGGGAGGAAGAAGGTCGACTACAAAAGAAAACAACTGAACTTTACCAGTGACAGAAATGTTTAGGACTTTATTATTGTGGTGGTTGCCAACCGTATTCATTTGGCAAACTTATAGAACTGGATACCTAAAAACAGTCATATTGACTATAGATAAAGTATATCCTAATACCTGAGTTGGGGAAAAAATGGACCACATTTAAGACCAGTTCTGAGTTGAAGAGGCTGGAAGAATACTTGTCAGAAACCACAGGAAACATTTAAAAATAGCTAAGACAGCAACTGTTCATATTTGGTTATTTCCCTTGCTCTCTATGCAAACTTTCTGGTTTTAAAATAAAGTGAGCATACTGCAAAAAATGTCTTAATGATAACGAGTAAAATAATAGTAAGTTAAAGTATAATTTCTAGAAGAGTAGAATTAAACCAAGGATTTAAAAGGGAAAAAAAAAAGCCTGAAAGAATCCAAAAGATGCCAGGAAAGTAAAAGAAAAGTAGAGCATAGAAAAGGCAAGAAAATAGAAAGTACAAAATAAAATGGTAGAAACAAATTTAAATATATAAGAAATCATACCAAATATAAACTAATCCGGTCAGTTCTTAAAAATACAAAATCTGACTGATTTTTTTAAATCCAGTTATATACAATTTACAAGAAACATAGCTAAAACGCAATGGCACAGAAAAGAGAAAACAATTCCAGACACAAGGAGTTAACAAAATTTACAACTGAAATACGACTGCATAGAAGTGTTTAAAGTAAAGAGACAGAAAAAGATGTGCTGGACAAATACTGCACAAAAGAAACCTAGTATAGCTGTATTATTATTAGGAAAAAATAGAGCTTAAGGCAAAAAGCATTATTAAGGATAATAAGGGTCAGTAAAGAATGACGGAAGGTATAATTCTCCAGAAAAGTTTCACAGTGATATGCTTTTATGCCTCCTAACAACACAGCTTCAAAATCTACAGAGTAAAAATCAACAAATTACAAAGAGAACTTGACAAATCTACCATGCAGTGAGAGTTCTTAACATTCCTCTCTCAGTAAGCGATAGATCAAGCAGGGAAAAAATCAGTATAGATATAGAAGACTGGGGACTATGGTTGGGGACAGGGAGAAGAAATCCAAGCATGGTGAGGGGATATCATAACTAAGGAGACAAATAGCAGAATTTGCGGAAGTTTAGCTGGTGAAACATACGAAGCCTATTACAAGAAAGGAAAGATGTAAACCAACAAAGATTTTGCCTCTTCTACTTGGGATTATTATGCTTTTTGTTTCCTTTTACTTAAGTGAAGTGAATGAGGGTCAATGTAATTCTTTCACCTAAAAAATAACATATGGATTTCAATACTAAAGCTTTAATTAAAAAATAGAATTTACAGTGTTTGTCATTAATGTAATTGTTTCTCTTATTATAATAATGGTTTTGTAAAATTAATGATTCAAATAAAATGGCAGAAAATAGTAAAAAAAAAGATATAGAAGACTTGAAAAACAAAATTAACATGCTTGACCTAGTGGACATAGGATTCAGCATCAACAATTAGAGAAATCAATTTCTTCTCAACCATTCTTCTTTCTTTTTTTTTTTTTTTGAGACAGAGTCTCACTCTCTTGCCTGGGCTAGAGTGAGTGCCATGGCGTCAGCCTAGCTCACAGCAACCTCAAACTCCTGGGCTCAAGCAATCCCTCTGCCTCAGCCTCCTGAGTAGCTGGGACTACAGGCATGCGCCACCATGCCCGGCTAATATTTTCTATATATTTTTAGTTGGCCACTTAATTTCTTTCCATTTTTAGTAGAGACGCGGTCTCGCTCTTGCTCAGGCTGGCCTCGAACTCCTGACCTTGAGCAATCCGCCGGCCTCGGTCTCCCAGAGTGCTAGGATTACAGGCGTGAGCCACCGCGCCTGGTCTTCTTCTCAACCATTCTTTAAATGGAACAGTTATTAAAATTGACATACTAGTCCATAAAACAAATCTCAAAAAATTTATAAGCTGATTCTAAAGTGTATTTGGATGAGCACAAGTGCCAGGAATAGTCAAGACAATTATGAAGCCCAAATTAGGAAATTTGCCTTACTGGACATAAAGACCTATTAGAATCTACGGTAATTAAGTCAGTGTGATATAGGCACAGGAACAAACAGATAAAATATAGGAAGCCGGATTAAATTGGAATTTCAGAAAAACAATGAGTATGTATTTTATGTGCTAAATCTGGCAGCCCTATAAATAAATAAACTAATGGAACCTAAGAGAGAGCCTAGAAACAGAACCAGACACAGGTGTAAACTCAACACAGGACAGACGCAGCCGATCAGGTCAGCTGGAAAAGATGAGTTATTCGATGTGTGGCATTGGGACAATTGTTTATTTATATGTAAAAATAAAATAAAATTGTATCTGTACCTTACACCAATCAAAATTCAGACCCAGGTGGATTAAAGATTTAAATGTGAAAAAACAAACTTGAAACATTTAGAAGTAAATGTAGGAATTAACTTTTTTAACTTTAGGTAGGAAAACTTTCTGAAACAGGACATGAAGAAATACAAACCATAAAAAAATGACTGATAATTAAACTACAATAAAATAGAAAACTTCTGTGTATCAAATATTCAATTTAGAACATGTGAAAAGGCAAACTTCGAACTAGGAAAATATATCGGCAACGAATATAATAAACAAATGATTAGTGTCAGAATTCATGAAGAATCTGTAATGTATTATATGAATCAATAAGCAAAAGATAACACAGTCTATGGAAAGTTCTAGAAGATTCAAATATCTTGACTGCTTTTAATTTTGGGATGATCTTCATCGTGTAGGTCTGATCAGAAATGGACTTCTGGAAGCCACTTAGAATGAAGACGGGTGGAATGTGAAGCAGCGTGAACCTTCTTTCTCTGAATGGTGCTATGAGTGGCAGAAATACCTTCGTATGGGTCAGAGGCAGCATGATGAGCCACATGACTTCTTAAAGCAAGAAATAGTTTTGCAAAGTAGAGTCTTTATAAAAAACAGTGTGAATCAGCCAAATGCTTCTCCCTGCAGGTATGCAGAACTGGGTCTCTGCAAGCGATGGATACTTTTAGATTTTACTTTATATTCTTATTTTATGAGTTGTTAAAGGCACATAGAGTAAACAGTGTTGTTTTACAATTCACACAATATAAACATAAAAATGGCCTTATCATGTGTTTCAAAGCTTGTCCGTTTGTCTTTCTCCTCTAACATTCTGCTCTGCCGGCTTTTCTGAAGACGTATTTTGTGAGGTATCTCACTTTAGCACATATAGCTGCTCAGTGCCTACATTTTTAGGAGAGAAACATGGTGTCCCATGTCCATGCACATCAGGAAATTTAGAGTTCATTTAAAAACAAACAATAACAATTAATCTCAATTCTTCAAGGTGGCATTTAGCAGTTTAGAGAAATTAGAAACATACAGACAGGGAGCCTTTTACATTTTATTTTACACATGTCCGTATTGTTAGCATTTAACAGGACACGTAATATTTTTAGTATTAAAAAAATGGTACAAAAAGGAAATGAAAATAAAACGTCTCAAATTAAAGTTTTAGTCTTTTCAATTTGGCCTTGCTAGCATCCTCCCTCAGCTTTTTTTTCAACTAGAATTTTAAAGCCCAACCAAAACCATTTATTTTCTACTTTTTAGTAAACTTTCCATGTCTTTTATAGGCATGACCTTTACAAGGTTTTGCTTGAGTTATTTCCAACATCCTGGCGCTTTCCGTTTATTTCTGTATGTATGTATTCTGCATTAAGAGAACTCCATATACGGTAATGTGGGTTCTATTAAGGAGGAGAATGAAGTGGTAAGTCCCATTACTTAGCAATGCTACTGCAGGTATCTTTCAAAGAGAACACCCTCCACCATCCCACCCCACCCCGACTAACCCCATATGAGAAGGAGGCAGAGTAACTGAATGCTGACTGTCAGGCAAATGGGAATTTTAGATAATAAAATGTGAATGGCTTAAAGTGATCCTGGTGTTAGAATCCATCTTCTTCATACTTACAGCCAAAGATAATGTGGCACATAGATAGGCAGTGACTTGCTCAAGGTCTCACAACCACTATGCAGGAGGGAAAAACTAGCACCTCGCTATCAGAAAAGAATATAAGTATTTCTATTGTAGCACACAATGGAACAATACAAGAAGAGAACATTACCTGATTTGTGCAAGTCTAATATACCACTAAGGCTCTGTATTAAGGCAAGCACATGGAGTTTGACATCAGAAAGAAATAGGTTCCAATCGCAATTTTTCACATGATGGATGCATGACCTTACACAAACTATTATGTTTCCCCCATTCTAAGACACACTTTTTTTTCACCTTTTAACACCTCAATCATTGGTGTCTTACCATTATAATAGCCAGAATTTTATTTTTCTTGTAGTCCCTAAAATAGCATGGCATCTCAGATTCAATGAATATCTGTCAGAGCCTCAGTTTTCTTATCTAGAGAATGGAGTTAAAAATGTCCCCTTCACAGAACTGTCGTGAGGTTTAAGGGAGGCAAAACTGTGCACAGCAGCAATCCCAGCACCTGGCACAAAAAAGTGCCCAGAGAGTTCCAAAGGAGTGGGCAGCAGGAGAAGCAAGGACGGAGGAACCAATCCCGGGTCCTCTAATTTCTCCCGGTGCATCAGGCCCCTCCTTCCTGTCACGAACTCTCCTTCCAGCCTAGACAGGAACTGTTTCGCTTCAGTGATTCTCAACTTGTCCCTTGATCTTTCTGCTTCCACCACAGGGTAAACGCTAAGGCCTGCAATATGTTGCGCTGTGCGTATGGTCCTGGAGGACAAATTCCTGCAAGAGGAATTGCCAGGTCAAAATACATAAGCCCGTTTCAGCTGATGGAATGACGCGGGGAAAGAGGAATTCCCATCCATTATGAGTGAGAGTGGATATTGGTATTGAACATTTTAAATCTGCATTTGGCCGTGCCATACGCTTTGGCTGAAATTTTTCGCTTTCAGGAATTTATCCTATGGAAAATCTTACAAAAGTTCCCCAAAATATATGCACAATCACCATGATTGTACCATTGTTTCAAATAGGAAATTCTTGAAACATGTTATGTTGTAAGATAAATTGCTTAGGACAGAATGGCTGGATCAAGGTTTCTCAGGATGTAAAATATTTAATTAAATAGAAGAAAATAAGACTATTTGAAGAAAATAAAAATTACTATCAATTCTTTGGCCACAGGTCAGAAATAACCACCTCCATCTTTTCTATTACTAGGATATATAATGTTCTTGGCAATAGTTACCTTAGGGGAGGGGACGCCTATTATGGCACTGTGTTTGACAGCTAATATACGTAATATTTCAAGATCCATATTATTACCACATTTAAAGATAAGGAAACTGAGGCTCAGAGGGTGAAGAAATTTGTCAGGGTTAAGTAGTAAAGTTGGGAGGGGATCCCAGGTATACTTCAAAATAAAACACTGCGCATTTTTCTATACTTTGATAATTCCATCACATTACTTTAAGAATTCTGGAAAGAAAGGATTTCTTTCCTCCTTTCAGAACAAGGAAACAGATCGGAGGGGTTAAGTAATTTACTTTTGGATCACTCTCTAGTAATGGGCAGAGCCAGACAAGAACACAGGTGTGTATGGCCCCAAAGCCTTTTATCTTTCTAATCTACCACAGTGCCTTGCGTTTCTTAATTATAAAGGCTTTTATGGGCTTTGTTTCTGATTACAAAAATAATTCATGTTCATTTAGGATATTACCAAAAGTACAGACAAGTATAAAAAAGGTACAAGTAACTTCCAATCACACTGTCATTGATAAAGAGCATTCATAGCTTTTTGCATCCCATTGCAACCAGAAAAATCCATACATATGCACATACATGTACAGTTGCATATGTATTTCATGTAACTGGAACCATACTAAATAGATATATGGTGTCGTGTACTAATGCTTGATCTTCACATTATATCATATGGCATGAGGGTAAGATCTCCCATTCCTTTGTTGGTGAACAGTTTACCAATGACTCAGTACCAGTTCTTATTGTCTATGAATTCTCAAGTAATAGGAAATGCCACATTTATGAAATATTCAACGTTTCTATGCACTTGGTTCAACTTCTTATTTTTCTCTTCTGTCTGATTAATATATATGTTGGTTCTTGCGCCAGTATTGAACTGTTTTAATACTGCGTCTTTATAGAACCTTGTCACCCTAGGCGATACATTACACCCTTCCCAGGCCCAAGCCCTTTAATTCTTTTTCTGATTGGCTTCAAAAGGATAATAATAAAGGAACATGAAGATAACACTTATTGAGCACTTACTGGCATTTTACTAAATGCTTTACATGCATTTTTCTCATTTAATTTTCATTACAACCTGATGAGGCTGTTGCTGTTATAATTGCCATTTGAAAGGTTTTTTTAATGAGACTCAGAGAATTTACGAGATTTTCCAAAGGTCATGCAACCAGAAAATAGTAGCACCCAAGGCCCAAACCCCCTAACCAATTATACTGCATATGACTCAGTGTTAGAGGTAAGGCCAACACAGGGGAAATGACTCATTCAAGCTCCTATGGTCCATTACTAAGCTTGGTTCCTCTGTACTGTCTCCTCTTTCTGGGAGGAGTTTCTTAGTGGAAAACTGTTTCTTTTGATGTTCAATTAGAAAGTGAAGTAACAGGGACAGGAAATCACATGGAATAAAAGAAAATAGTGCAATATCATCTCCCCTTTCTCCAAATTCCTCAGATAACTCATCCCACAAGTCAGAGAAGGCACCCAAATTCATATATTATACAAATGATTTCTTATTTCTTATTGCTACATTTCGACATGCTCTCTCTGACAATTCTGCTCTTTGTTTTGTGTCAAAGTCTCTTTTATGGTGGAGCAGAGTCATGGTGGGCAGGACAAACATTTGTTGAAGTCATGCTACGAGCCAAACATTTCTTTAAGTTTTCTCATTTTCCCAACACAACTCTGTGGGGAAAGTATCGATTTTGTCCTGTTTCACAGGGGACAAGATCAGGCTCACAGAGAGTAAATCCGTTTTCCTGAGTCATACATCTGGTTAAGAGGCAGGAATGGGATTCCACTCCTCTCCCTCCCTAAAGAACCCTGAGCAACCAGCCTCCCCTTTAGAAGATGGGCTTCCAGGGCTTGAGAAAAGGTCAGATCACACTCCCCTCCTATTGTGGCCCCGTGAGTACTCACTAAACAAACCCTCTGGGTGATGAAGAGGACGGAGGAGATGAAATCCTGGCCTTTGTGCCAAGAGACCTGGGTGTAGGGCCCCATGAGTTGGCTGATTCCTGAAACGGTGAGTGGGCTCAGGCAGAAAGCTCAGGTGTTGCACCTGGGACAGGTGAGCTGGAGGGAAGCAATGTAACATGTACGGAACTACTGTAAAGTAAGCAAATATACTTTATATTTCATCTCCTTTAATCTTGAAAACAAACATTCACGGTAGAAAGTACTATCTTCTTCCTAATCTAGAGCTCAAGCCAAGACCCAAGTCACCAATATCATAAGTTACAGACCAAGGACTCTAAGCATGGAATTGTTCTAAAACTCAAGCTTTTCCCCCTGCATCCTGTGACCACATGGGCTTTGAATGCTCTCTATGTCTATCTGCCAGGAGAATGGCAATTACTCCACTCCAGAGTATTCTTCAAACATTTACAATTAACCACATTGTCTTTTAAAAGTAAAATCAATGAAAATTTAAAACACTTGCATTGTAAAACATGAGAAAAAGAAATATAAAGTGGGAAAAGACTATTCACATATATTACAGACATTGAGTTAATGTTCATGATATATAAGAAGGTGACCATATGGCTTTATATGATCCCAATTTACGCCTGTTGCTTAACAATGCACCTTTCACTCTTAAAAGCATCAGTTCAAACAATAAATTATATGGTCTTCTTCGACATAAAGAATTCTTTTCGGCCGGGCACGGTGGCTCACACCTGTAATCCTAGCACTCTGGGAGGCCGAGGCGGGAGAATCGCTCAAGGTCAGGAGTTCGAAACCAACCTGAGCAAGAGCGAGACCTTGTTTCTACTATAAATAGAAAGAAATTAATTGGCCAACTAAAAATATATGTAAAAAATTAGCCGGGCATGGTGGCACATGCCTGTAGTCCCAGCTACTCGGGAGGCTGAGGCAGAGGGATTGCTTGAGCCCAGGAGTTTGAGGTTGCTGTGAGCTAGGCTGATGCCACGGCAATCTACAGCCTGGGCAAAAGTGTAAGACTCTGTTTCAAAAAAAAAAAAAAAAAAAAGAATTCTTTTCAGCTGGGTGCGGCGGCTCACACCTGTAATCCTAGCAC
>CAUYRT010101229.1:0-12370 GCA_963574885.1 Lepilemur ruficaudatus | reverse complement strand
TAGTTGTCCAATTAATTTCTTTCTATTTTATAGTAGAGACGGGGTCTCGCTCTTACTCAGGCTGGTCTTGAACTCCTGACCTTCAGCTATCCACCCGCCTCGGCCTCCCAGAGTGCTAGGATTACAGGCGTGAGCCACCGCGCCCGGCCCAAAAAAATTTTTTTTGAAGTTGTTTGAGGCAACAAGATCAGGATGATTACCTCCCTTGTTCTCAATTATATAGAACTAAATAAAACAGCAATAATAACAATAACCAAAAGAGGCCATGATTACATTTCAGCACAAGTAACTAAGATCCCTATCCCATGGAAGAAGATTTTGTACCTTAGATTAAGAAGTACATGGCCATTGCATGAATTGTGGTTTTCAAGAGAGAAGCCAGATTTATATACTCCCCTTTTTCCTCCTTTCCCAGAATGTAGAAGGGTATCACTGCAAATGAATTTTAGGAAACCACATAAATCACCAGAAAACTAGCAGTTAACTTCTGTAACATGTTTAAAAGTTGGGAATAAAAATCCCAATTCCACATAAAATGCACTGAACTCTGTAATATCAGCAAAAAGACCTGGGCACTAGGACATGCTGCTCTCAGAAATACCTTAGCCAACTGTGTTGCTACAAGCAAAAATAATAATAATAATAAATATCTGGAATGCTAAATTTGGAAAATGAAATCAAAAGATAAAACCATTTTCCTACCTTTGTATGAAGTCATGATGCAGACCCACCATGATTATCATGTACAGATCTGGTTACCACACAGCTCAGGTGTGTAAGTCATGTCACTAATGCTTCCCACACATGTGCCATTTTATGTGCTTTGGATGATACTTCCTCTGTTCATCTGTAACCAGAAATGTAGCAAAAATACTCAGTCCACAAAGATATTAACACAATTTTTCAGCAAAAGTAAAGAGCAAGGAATTATCATTCTCCTAAAATCCTCTATTCTCCTGGGAATCTTAATATTTGCTGAGAGCCATAGCATGAGCAATCAGAAAAATAGCCTCACTTTCCTTCTCTTTGTAGTGATGAAATCTATAAGCAAAGAATCAAAATCTTTAAAATCTCAAGTGTATTGATGTATATTACGTACATTTTTAACAATCACAACATTCTGGAACTGGAGTAGGGGTCAGGAGAAAGAAAAGAAGGGTGGACACAAGCACTTGGAATATAAAAATGGGAAGTTTGAATTGATTAGCAATGTGTCATTATTTGACACAGGGGCATTAGAGACAAAAATATATAAATGAACTAAATAAATGAGAGCAAAGATATTTTTCTGTTTTGTTCACTGATGTTTTCCAGCACTTAGAACAGTATGTGGAATATATTTAATATTAGGCTTAACAACTATTTTAAAATGAATAATAAAATATTGAATGACTAAACAAGAAGTGGTAAAAGCCTTGCTAAATACAAAAAGAAAATTTGGATGTCATTCAGCAACTGACAGTCTGCACAGTATTACATAGAAATATCCAAGGGGAGAACAATGCAACGTTAATCATTTCCTATCTTGAAAATCATACAAACATTCATCCAGTAGAGAATATCATAGGGATCTCCCACTGAGTTGGAAATGTTTGATTTTGGACATCTGTCACTCAGTGAGGATTAATCACTGGGCAGAATTAGGATAAAAAGTAAGTTCTATCTTCTAGCTATACCTCCATTCACTCCTGCTATTTCTACCCTTAATTGAACATGCAGTAAGAGAATCTAAATTTAAATTCCAGCTCTGCAATTTGCTATGTGATCTTGGGCAAATTAACCTCTCTTAAGCTCTCAACTGCCCTTTCAGTTTTTTCTTTTGCAAAATGGATTATGAGAATTAAATGAGTTTGCCCATGAACGTGAAAGCACCTAATTTGGTCTGCCTACTTTGCTTTTCTTCGTCCCTGCCTCCCTCTCCTCCCTTCTTTCATTCATTCTGCCAAAGTACATCATTCTATGTCTCCCTCTTTCCCTGTATCTCATGATGTTCTCTGTCACCCAGAGAACCATTAAGCCTGTCTTTTCCACTCATTACCTAATAATTTAATTTATAGGTTATTAAAAGAGGATTATGAATTCACTGGCATTAAAATATCTATGATTGATGGCACCAGCATTTTGGCCTGCCTCTATACTGCAGCCTGAGTACCCTACAGCCTTTAAAAATGCAAATCTATTCATGCCACCCTCTGTTGAAAGCTTTTCAATAGTTCTCTATTTCCCTCAGGCTAGACTCCCTTATAACCTTAAGGGTTATAAGACCCTGTGATCCCTGGTCTCTGCCTGCCTCTTCAGTCTCATCTAATTCGGCATGACCCTTTAGCTCTATGATTGTGCAATACAGGATTCCTTGGAGTTCATTGGTTAGCATCTCCTCACGTTTCAGGTCTCAGTCTGGATGTTTCTTCTCCAGGAAGCATTCCTTGACCCCTAAAAGAGGTGAGCTCACTCTGCTATCCATTCCTATAGAATCCCATTTGTTTTCTTTTGTTTTGCTTCTAGTGTTTGTTGACATTGTATAAAATGACTTCCCAAATAGAGACTGGATGCCTTAATCCAAAAGAATGTGTCTATATTGGCATAATTTTTAGGTATCATCAGCAGGCTGCAATTAAAATACAGTAAATAGATGCGAGGCAGCCTTATGAAAGATTTGTTCCTCTCCCCACCTGAAAGCCACCATCATGGCACTGACCCGTGGCAATCCCCAACCTGTCTGAATAGATTGAAATATTCATCTGAATTAGATACAAAGGTAAAGAGCATTATCTCCAGTATTAAACAAGAAATTTTATTCAACAAATACTTTTTGAACAACTACAACATATTTTTACTCTGTTCTCTCTTCCCTGAAGGTGACTTTGTCTAAGTAGTACGGGATTCACCCTCCTAAATGTGCCTAACTTCTAGCCTTCTCTCTTTGGCACATCAACAGAACAGAAAATGACACCCTAGATGCTTATGTGTTTTGGAAGAAGGGCTAGGCCAGGAGTCGGACAACATTGTGGGAACAGGACATGAACTTAACAGAGCTGGCCAAATGAAAACTCAGAGACCTGGTCCATGTAAATGTATTAGGCCAAGGAGATCAAAGCCAGGTAATGAGCCTAGAAAGCAAAAAGAAATACTTAGTGATAAGACAGGATGAATATTTCTGAGGGGAGAAAAGGAAGATTGGATGGAAGAACAGTTCCCTACTTTCTAATTTTGTCTAGGGTGAGATATATTTCAACTAAGCAATATTCACAGTCTTCATTAAATTGTTACTGCTATCTCTGGGGAAGAGGTTAATTTCCCCCGTGACTACTATACAGGTTGAGAAAGTAAAACTCATAGAGCAAGCAGTGTAGGTTAACCCTAGAAATGCTCAAAAAATAAAACCACTTATATTCTGTTACATCCTTTACTCTTTTTGTTTCCCCAAACTATTACAAGGGTACAAATGTTTTGGTTACATGGATTGCTTTTGTACTGCTTGAGACAAAATTATAAGTGTGTCTATCTCCCAGATAGTGTACATTAAACCCATTAGGTAGGATTACACCCATCCACCTCCTCCCACTACCCACCTATTTGATTTCCCTTGAGTTTTACTTCCTGTTGTGCACATGACTGCTGTTTGGTTAGTTCCAATTTAATAATGAGTACATATGGTATTTGTTTTTCCATTCTTGCAATACTTCACTTAGGGGAATGGTCTCCAGTTCCATCCAGATTGTTACAAAAGGTATTAATTCATTGTTTTATGGCTAAGTAGTACCACATGGCATATATTTTATTAATGCACTCATGAATTGATGGGCACTTGGGTTTATTCCACATCTTTGCGATTGTGAATTGTGCTGCAATAAACATTTGAGTACAAGTTGTCTTTTTGATAAAATGATGTTTTTTTCCTTTAGGTAAATACTCAGTAGTGGTATTGCTGGATCAAATGGTAGGTCTATTTTTAGTACTTTGAGGAATCTCTATACTATTTTTCATAAAAGTTGTACTAGTTTGCAGTCCCACCAACAGTGCGTAAGTGTTCCTTTTTCTCTGTATCCATGCCAGCATCTATTGTTTTGGAACTTTTTTATAAAAGCCATCCTCGCTGGGGTTAGGTTATATCTCATTGCAGTTTCAAATTTTTAAAGCAGTTTCAGAAATTTCCAAGGAAACAGAAAAATATAAAGATAAAAGACTGGACATTTTTAAAACACTAATTCTATAACTAGTTGAAGGAGCAGACAAAATCAGTTTTGATTAAATAGCTGACGACTGATCATCAATAAAAAGTCCACTTCAGCTCATGGAGCTTTGACTTTTCCAGTTATTTACAAAAAAGGAATCTTGAAAGTGAATATTAATAAACTTCTTCCAACAAATATACAACTCTTGCCAGTTCATAGATGCATAATAAACTTATAAGGAACCATGTTGACAGTTTCATTGCTTTTGGTAAGGCCCTACAAATATTTGGATGTATTATACTAAACATTCCAGTTTTCTTTTTCTTTTCCCTTTTTTGATCCCAACATTCTTAATAGGGGCAGGGAAGGGGTGGTGACATGAATTAAGAAAAGGCGTTTCCTCTCCTTTTAAATTAAATGACTCTTTAGGGGATAATTCAAAAGAATCATTTATGGGTTGTATGTAACTTTCATTGAATCCACAAATTTTTTTCTTTGGTTGCTGAAATTTTTATTGCATTGCAGAAAGTTCTTTTCTCAAAAGTGTTAAAATTGTTTATCAAATGCATCTGCTGCCTCATATTCTATATCAACAATAACAGAGTTTGTGTATAAACTATTATACACAACACACATCGGAAATTTTAGAAACGTTGAAAAGATTTAATAAGAATACGATCAAACAGGCCGAAGGATTTTTGTAATTTAGTTTCTTTATCAATGATTTTTATAATAATAAGAAGATAATTATTACATAAACCCAGAAGAGCCACTTAACTGAATCCAATGCATACACAGCTGTCTGTTTCATAGCACTATCTCAACATTCCAATCTCAATTAGCATAGGTAACAACTTTTAGAAAAGCATGCATAAAATTTCTGGTTTTATGAACTAACCCTTTTTCCTCCTAAGGCTGCCAAGTTTTAGAAATAAAGCTGCAGAAATCTCTTTGTCAAGTAGTGTAAGCACCCCCTTTTTTTAAAGATCCATGACTAATATATCCCAGGTCTGTTTAACCTACACTGATTACACTGGTGTTTCCTCTTGCCTTCCACCATAAAGAAAGCTACTTTCACAAGTTTGCAGCTGCCAGGTTTCCTAGGCTCTGCCCTAAGCACTCCTCGCTGCGACCTCCTGGACACTGAACAGTCTATGAGGTTCTAGAGCTGCTGCTGGCAATCCGGGTGATCCTTGATTCCAGTGTTCTCTCTATTTTGTTAATTTATATGCCTAACACCCTATAGGTGTCAAAAGGTTGACTTTGGCTGAGACAGGAAATATTGCATCCATGTGGAATCAGATGAAAAGGAAAGTAACAAAAGTATTAAACATAAATCAAGAGGGAAAATATCAGAATGCTACAGATTAGGGTCTCAGCTGAATGCACTTTATAGGTTATACTGAAACACTCCAGGCCAAAGTTGAAATGTTTAGTTATCACTTCACTCAAGCTAGTGAAACTCATGCCCATTGGGTTTGATGGTTGGATTAAAAACCAGCTACAAAAAAACAGTCTGCTCCTACACAACATGGAGAGATGTCTCTCTTTATGGTGTTCACATCTTCTGCATGAAGTAAATAAAATTTCCTTCTTACCATACATGCGCACCAAATCACTCCAAACATGTATGTTTGCTCAAAATGTTTTTAGTGAACTGGCCACTACTTAAGAGTGATGGGAAAAAAGAGAAAAAATTGTTAACTTTTTACATTTTCTCATTTAACAAGGGCCTCTGGACTTTAATTTTAACGAACACATAAATAAACTCTAAGTTGTATCTGCAAAATAATCAAAAATAAAAATAAACTATTTTATAAACAGATGACTGGTATTCATCTTGGGAATTCTCTACTGCTTGTGCCTATACTGATAGATTAGCAGATTTCATGCATGAAGCCAAAGCAGAAGTTGGTAGTGGCTAGAACAAAACTGGCCCACAGAATATGTCAAGTATTCCAACTTTTGCCCATTCTTTACGAGGAGATAAAATACTTTCCTGTAGAGCAATAGGGTCCCCAAGTGTGGTCCCCAAGTCAGTGGTATCAATTTCACCTACGAACTTGTTAGAAATGTAAATTCTCAGGCCCTCCTCCAGTTCTCTTGTATCAGAAATTCCAGGAGTGGACTCAGAAATCTGTGCTATAATAACCCCTCTACGAGATTCTGATGCATGCTCAAGGTTGAGAACCACTGGTGTGGAGAGTCAGTACCTAGACTTCCACCTCTTATCCCTACTTCCATTAAGAATGGAATTTCTCTGACGAACAAAAATTCAAACCCACATGCAGCAAGTTCAAATACAGCTCTCCCAAAGGTTCTAATTTTTAAAATACCATATAGTCTGGGAAAGCAATATCTTGAAATATAAACTAGATCCTTTCTGTGTAGCAATCGACATCAAATATTCTTAGAGCATACAATAATGCAGCAAGAAGTATTTGCAATCCATCACAAACCATTACTGTGAATTAAGTTTAACTTTGCAGCAAAATTTTATTACATTTATATAGAATATTATCACATGAGAAGAGATCTTTCCTCCTTTCAAAGAATAGTCACAAGTAATTTAAAATTAATTTATAGTTATGTCATTTTTCTACCACTCAAAAATATATACTGATCATTTATTTCTCTGTCCTTAGAATTTAGCATTGTGTCTGCATAGAGTAGGTAGTGAATATTTCTGAGTAAATGAACAAAAAACTTGGATTTGAGAATATATATAACCTCCCTAGGTTTAACATTTATCTATAGAATGGGGATACTAAAATGTATGTTCATAGTTTGTTTGTTTTTTTCTAGCAGTGCACAGATAAGACAGTGCAGGTTGTTGGCAGTTCACAGTTAGTACATAAGTTTTAGAAGGGAAGAAGTTAGGTAGCCTGGTATTTTAACATGCATGTTCAACTTCACTGTTTCATAGAATGTGTCTCCTCTCTACAAAAGTTACCTTCATATAGGGTTTTTATTTTGCCATTCTTGTCATGCAATAATAGGGAATGGATTTCTTTTAAAATAGGAAAACAAAACTCAAAATTTGTGATCACTTTTAAAATTCCTCCTCTCAGAATAAAATGATAGAGATGAAGATCTTGGGTACCAAGGGGCTTTCCACTGGGAAGATTATAAACATCGAATTTAGAGAGGTAATCAGTTCCTATGTCTTTAAGCTTAAAATATTATATTTCCCAGATTCTGAGATGCATGGTTAAAAAAAATCTTTTAACAGTTAAGAAATCAGAATGCAACTTATAATTGATATGATTTAAAAAGCATTGTGTCATAGTTTAATTGGTTTCCTCATTTTTGGTGGCAGATAAAATAATAGTATGTCCTACAATTGATGGCATTTTAGGTCAGTGAAATAAAGTAAATGTTTTCCAAATTTCTTACAATCACTCCAATCAGGTAGGTCATCTCTAATTGCTCCTCTTTTGATGCCTACGTATACATTAGTTTTCTTGTTTTAATTTTTTCCTATTCAGCTGCTATTTTAGTCTAATTATATACATATTTTTTTTTTAATTTCAGAATATTACGGGGGTACAAATGTTTTGGTTGAAGACCAAAAAAGAAAATCTGTGTAAAGCACTTTACATAACACTTAGGCCACTAATAAGTATTCTATGCATTATAGTTTCTTTTCTCCCCTTTCCTAGTATAAACATGGTACTCCCTTTTTCATATATAGGGCTTTCTTCCTATATATAAAATGTACTACAGATTATACAGAAAAGCCATAAATATTATGAACAAAAATACACTTGTTGCACCATCAGGAATTCTAGTTGAGTTGTGTGTGATGAGTTCACACATTTCCTTTCATCTGGTGTAGTGATGCTATAAACAAACAGAAACCAATAATAAAAGTCAGAATCAGTACCATGCTATTTTAGTTGCTATAGCAGTATAGACATAGATCAATGGAGCAGAATAGGGAACCCAGAAATAAAACCATGTACCTACAACCAACTGAGTTTTGACAAAGCATACAACAACACACACTGAGGAAAGGAAGACCTATTCAATAAATGGTGCTGGGAAAATTGGATAACCACATGCAGAAGAATAAAACAGGACCCCTCTGTCTCACCATTCACAAAAATTAATTCAAGATGGATTAAAGACTTAAATGTAAGGCACAAAACCATAAAAATTCTAGAAGAAAACATAGGAGAAATTCTTTTAGACATTGGCCTAGCCAAAGAATTTATGACTAAGACCCAAAGGCAAATATAACAATAACAAAAATAAATAAATGTGACAATTAAATTAAAAAGCTTCTGTACAGCAAAGGAAATTATGAACAAAGTGAATAGATAACCTATAGAATGAGAGAAAATATTCGCAAACTGCACATCCATCAAAGGACTGATATCCAGAATCTACAAAGAACTCAACAAATCAGCAAGAAAAAAACAAATCACCCCATTAAAAAGTGAGCAAAAGACATGAATGAAAGTTTTTCAAAAGAAGATAGACAAATGGCCAACAAACATGGAAAAAGGCTCAACATCACTAATCATTAGGGAAATGCAAATTAAAATTACAATGAGATACTACCTTACCCTTATTGGAATGGCCATTTTTTTTTCTATTTTATATCCTGCAATTTTACTGAATTTATTTATTAGATCTAAGAGTTGTTTTTGGTAGAATCTTTAGTTTTTTTCTGGATATAATAACATATTATCAGCACAGAGGGACAATTTGACTTCTTCTTTTTCAATCTGTAAGCCTTTCACTTATTTCTCTTGCCTGATGGCTCTGGACTTCCAGTACTATGTTGAACAGAAGCAGTGAAATGGGCATCCTTATCTTGTTCTAGTTCTTATAGGAAAGGCTTTGGCAGGTGGGAGGGGGAGGAGAGGATGAGCATATGAGCATATACATAATGAGTGCAATGCTCACCATCTGGGGGATGGACATGCAGGAATGGCCATTATTAAACAGTCAAAAAACAATAGAAGCTGGCAGAGATGCAGAAAGAAAAGAATGCTAATATACTGTTGGTGGGACTGCAAATTATTAAATAGTACACCCGTATTATGGAAAACCATATTGACATTCCACAAAGAAATAAATGTGCACCTACCATTTGGTCCAGCGATCCCACTTCTAGGTATCTACCCAAAGGAAAATAAGTCATTTTATCAAAAAGTCACCTGCACTCGAAGTTTATCGCACCACAATTCACAATTGCAAATATGTGGAATCAGCCTAAGTGCCCTTCAATTTATGAGTAATAAAACATGTGGTGTATATTATACCATGGAGTACTACTCATCCATAAAAGGAATGAAATAATGTTATTTGCAGCAACTTGGATGAAACTGGAGACCACTATCCTAAGCAAAGCATCTCAGGAATGGAAAAACAAACACCACATGCTCTTACTAATAAGTGGGAGCTAATAGATGGGTACAGAGGGGCACAAAGCAATCTAAATGACATGGTAAACTAAGAATGGGGGGAAGTGGGAGGGTAGGTGTGGGGTAAAAATTTACCTATTGGGTACAAGGAACACTAGTCTGGTGATGGACACCCCAAAGGCCCTGACTTAAGCATTGTATGAGATATACATGTAACAAAAACACTTGAACCTCCTTAATATTTTGAAATTAGGAAAAAAATTTTCTTTAAAGTCAGAATCATTGCTTTGTATATAATACAGTGAAACTATGTATATTATTGAACACTTATTCAGATCTTTTACAATATCAAAGTTGCTTTTAAGTAATTTTGAAGGAGATTTCAGCCAGCCCATCATGGACATTCTTCCCTTATGGCAAAACAATGTAGGCAGTTATTCTCATGTGACAATAAAGAAAGTACCCCTTTCTGCAGACTGTCCCAGAAATATGCAGTAAGGTAAAAGCTCAAAACCTACATTATTGGCCAGGAAACAGCAGCCAGGAAATTTTTCTTGACTTTCTTTAGAATTCAAATATATTGAACTCCCCAAGAAAAACCAAACAAACAGTAAGTTGGAAGGGCAGATAAAGCAAGGGTCAGATGAAGCACACACATACTTGGGGAGGAGAAGCTATGCCAAAAAGAAAAAGCACAAAATACATTCCAAGCCACTCTGATACCTGCCCTGGATATCTGAGTGTACATATCCACTCTGAGCAGGGCACATATCCACACACGGTACTTGAAATGTGACTTTGACTTCCGCATTCTGGAATGCAAATCCCCACCCCAATGTTCTAGGCCAGTACTAGAAAAGGGCTTCAGGGATTACGGCCAGGAATTCTAAAAGGCTTCACTGGATCAAGAGAATCAAAAGACTTGCTGATTCTTCAAAGAGCCTCAAGATCAAGCAGAAGTGAGTGTGGGTAGTTCTCACTGAAACTCTAATTGAAATTCTAATGTAGAACTCACCAGTTTTCTACTATCTCTTTGCATTTGTCTCTTTGATCAACCACTGGTCTTTTTATCAGTGTCTGGATTTCCCTACCTTAAGGCACTCTACTTACTTCAATGGAGAAGTGAAAAAGGATCCTATAAGAAGCTTGACCTCATTTTGCCTTAGTTTTAGCAAATAGGGCTACCACCTTTCTTGGGATATTGGAGCAATGACATAAATTATATAGAAAGCAATTCACCCAGTTCCTAGCACATTGCAGATGCCAATACATTCAACTGAATCTAGAATCATTTTCATGTCTTTTCCTGATTGTATAATTTCCTTTAAATTGTAAAAGTTAAATCTAGAAATCTAGCAAAAAGAGAAACATTTATAATCATATTAAATACTTCATCCTCATTATATTCCTGCCTGGCCCCTTAAATACAGATTTATGTTTCTGTGGTCCACAAAACTTAGCCCTGTATGAATTTCCATGAAATATTTTTAACTGTAAAAATAAATAAGATTGGGAATCAGAGAACTGTATAAATGGTTGAGTTGTTTCTCATTTAGATTTCAGTCTGTAAATATTATGGATTAATAAGTAATGTTTTTCATTTTTCTCTAAATTATCTATCCATTTGTAAAAACTCAACTGTTGATGATACGGAGTGCCTATCAGCAGAGGTGAGTTGAATTCCTTAACCCTTGTTCCCATTAAGTAAAATTCCTCTTGAGAGATCTTTCTGCTTCTTCTTTCCTTTCATCTTGCCTAACTTCATCTCTCTTCTTACTGTTACAAGGCAAAAAATAGTGGAAAATGTTGTGGAGGTCTTCGAGGAATGAGAGAAGTGAATTCTAATTTCTTTTTCCTCATCCTAAATTTTGGTTGTAGATACATAATTTATTAAGCAACATGGATGGTATTCAGATAGTGCTTGAAAAAATTGTAAAACAAGATTATTCTATTTTACCATGTAAAAATTTAAAACTACCTTTGAAAACTATTATCTCTCACTATGGATGTTTCTTTTTTTGTTGTTTTTCTTTTCCTTTTTTGCTTTATAAAGTGTAGAATATTCTTACAACGTCAAAGCAAAGAACAAACATAATAACTGTTTATGGATGTTTCTAATTTGAGAAAGGTACACAAATCTGATGGCCTGATGATTATTGTTGTTATTTTTAGCACAGTGGCTAAGCCACGGCAGGCATTTACAATAAATGAGTAAGTGAATGAATGAGTGAGCAAATGAATGAGTGAACATCTTAGAGACAGAACTATTGAAACAAATAAGGCTTGCTAGAGGTCCTAGCTCCTTGTGTTTCAAAATGAGCACCAAACACATGTAGAATTCCATGGTATCCATACACCACATTTTATTAATCCACTCATGTATTGATGGGCACTTGGGCTGTTTCCAAATCTTTGCAATTGTGAATTATGCTGCTATAAACATTCTAGTGCAGATGTCTTTTTTATAGAAAATCTTTTGTTCTTTGGGGTAGATGCCCAGTAATGGGACTGCTTGATCAAACGGTAGTTCCACTTGAAGCTTTTTGAGTTATCTCCACATTACTTTCCACAGAGGTTGTACTAGTTTGCAGTCCCACCAGCAGTGTATGAGTGTTCCTATCTCTCCACATCCATGCCAGCATTTATTGTTTTGGGACATTTTTTGGTTTTGGTTATTTATTTATTTCAGGATATTATGAGGGTACAAACATTTTGGTTACATGTTATGACTTTGCCACACCCAAACCGTGATTTGGGCTGTGGCTTTTCCCCCCTAAAGTCCATTCTCAGTGGAGATAAGTGATATCTCACTGTGGTTTT
>CAUYRT010101228.1:0-42039 GCA_963574885.1 Lepilemur ruficaudatus | reverse complement strand
ACCATGACTTCTGACTGTCCACAGCCAGTGCCACAGGCTTCTGCACAAGCTTCGAGCAGTCAGGGACAGGCCTTGCCCGCTGAGCAGGCCTCTGCCGTTAACCTCTCTGGAGCGGGAAGTGTCCAGCAACCCCAAGCAGCTGTGGTGTCTCAGCCTGGCGCTGCCCAGGCAAGACCCGGGCAGAGCCTTCCTCAGCAGGAGTCCCGGCTGGCCCCTGCCTTGCCACAGCAGCAGCAGCCACCGCGGCTGGGAGGCCTGCAGCAGCCGGTGTCTGTGGCCACAGCGTCCACTCGAGCAGTTGAGCTGCGTCGGCGAGGCCACACAGCAAGCCATTCCAAAGGTAAAAAGAAGAAAGGCACCCCGGCCCCTCCAAAATCCTGAGTCTTGAGTTAGTTTCTCTCTCTTTCGTAGAAACACAGGAGCGTAGATCCAAATTAATTCCCCGTTTTTACTTCATATTTGGTGTTTTAAATGTGTCGATTGATGTCTTGCACTTTAAGGGACACACTTTATACAGAAGCACAATCCCATGATTTTTATATAGAAACAGGGAGGCGATTTAATCAACTAGGATTTTTTGCTGAAGTCATTGCTTTCTGTTGTAGTTAACATAAATGTTTTAATATAGTATTTTAAAGCGTATCCAAATCCCAGCTAGGTTCAGTTTATGCTCCTAAAGCTTATAATTTCGCTAAACGATAAAATTGCGGTACCAATAAAGTTGAAGTTAATATTTTAACAAGCCCAGCAGGATTTTTAAAGTTCTTAATTGTGTTAAAAACACAATGTAAAATTTACTGTCTTGACCGTTTGTGAGTGTCCAGTTTTTAGTAGTGTTAAGCACATCCACATGGTTGTGCCACAGAGCTCCAGACCTTTTTCATCTTGCAAAACTGACACTCTGTGCCCATTGAACAGCAGTCCCCACTGCCCGCCCCCAGCCCCTTTGGGGCACTTTCTGTCTGCTGTCTCAAAGAGTCTGACTGTTCTGGGTACCTCATGTTAGCTGAATCATACGATTTTCCTCCTTTTGTGACTGGCTTATTTGACTCAGTGTGATGTCCCCAAGGTTCACCCATGTTGTCTCAGGCGACAGGAAGGTCATTGCCATTGCTCTTTAAAAATGGTTTCACTGCACATAGTATGTACAGAAGTGACCTGTGAACTTTGAGAAACATCTCCCCGAAGAACGTAATTGGCGTTTCTTTAGTTTAAAAGGCTTTTTACAATGTTTGAAATGTAACTCCTACAAATCCATTTTGAAAAATGAGTATGACAAAAAGGTGCTAGTCACATTGTCACGTTGGGAATGAGTACATCAGAGATCCCCAGAGCTGTGGAATGGAATTGGTGGCAGATTTGCTTGTGTGACAGTCCCCAGCCCTTTCACAGGCCCCATCTGCACTCAGTGCCCTGCAGAGCCTGGGTCTCTGCCTCCAGGGCTGCTGTCCCTGGCCTTGAAAAGGCCCTTCGGGGATGTCTTGTTTTCTGTCTCTTTATAAAGTCAGTTACACTGTTTAGAACAGTAGGTTATTTGCAAAACTTTAATGGCTAAACGTTTGAAAATTCTTTGTATTTGTGTTTTAAATGTCTGTGGCCTTGTTAGATATTAAATAGAGCTCCCTCCTCTTTTTCTTTCTCTTCTCTTCCCTTCGTTTATTAGCATCAATTGTTAAGCAGTCCCTGCTCCCTCATCTCTCTCTTGTTCCAATGGGCCCCAAAGTTCCCCAAGCTTTTCTGCCCTCTTTTTTCCCTTTATTTTTATCCTCTTTTAAAACTCGAAGTGTAATTGACATAACAGCTGTTTTAGAGTACAATTTAGAGTGGCATTTAGCACACTCACAATGTTGTGTAACCACCACGTGTATCTATTTTCAAACATTTTGGTCACCTGGGACGAAATCCCTGTACCCACTAAGCACTCATTTGTCACCGTCCTCCCCCTAGCCCTTGGCCACCATGAAATTGCTTTCTGTTTCCGTGGATTTACATATTCTAAATACTTTCTGTAAATGGGATCCTGAAGTATGTGATCTTTTGTGTCTGGCTGCTTTCACTTGGCATACGTTTTCAGGGTTCATCTAGGTTGTAACATGTATCGTTACTTCATTCCTTTCTGTGACTCAATAATATGCCATTGTTTGCAGGTAGCACATTTTGTTTCTGTTTATCCATTGATCCATCGATGGACACTTGGGTTGTTGCCACATTTTGGCTGTTGTGGATTGAGCTGTTATCAATATTCGTGTAGAAGTATTTGTTTTAGTGCCTCTTATATTTTGCTGTGTTACAACTTTGAAGGGCTACCTGTCTACATAATACCTGTTTGCTAAGTACACATGTATGTTTCTCTGCCTGTTGCCTTAAGAAAATAAAAGGAAATTTGGTCTTGCAGTTCAGGAAGACAGTTGGTCAAGAGATAAGTAAGTGGTGAATCTTACTTGAATTACCCTATTCAAGTAATGCTGTTAAGGAAAGATGTTGCTGACTTCAAACTAACATGTCAAATTTGGCACCTGAGTGACACTGAGCCAGCCCATCATACCATCCTGGACATAATTGGCAATGGTGCCTGTACTTTCAATAAGTGAAGCAGTTCAATGACCGATTGCAAAGAAGAGTTTATATTTTGGCCTTGAGAGCCAACCAGAGACCTGAACTCAGAATATCATCAGATTTGATATACTTTCCTTTATGTCTATCTGGTCTTTTGAAGCACTACATGGAGACATACACCGAACTTGTACTAGATGGATGGGTTCTGCCTTCTCAGGCAGGCAAATAAATTCAGTTTTGTTTCACATGACTGTATGGCAATCTTTGTTGATTTCCTTCTGTTGATCCCCACCTAATTGGTACTTTGATGCCGGGTCCCTTTTGAGGATATTAGATGGCTATGTTTTGTGAGTAAACTTTTCATTTATTTAGTATTGTGAGAACCTGGATGCTAACCCAGGACAAATTCAAAATTGGTTTTCTATGGCCTCATCTTGAGGACTTAACTGCAAAGCATTGGCAGTGAGGTTGTCGTGTGAACGCAGGTGGCCCCAGAATGCCTCAACAGGATGCAGAGAAGGTGGTCCTGGATGAACATCCAGGAAAATCCAGGTAGGCTCAGTATAACAGGACATGTCAGGCAGATGTGGGTGTTTGTTATAGGGTGAGACTTTGAGAACTGGATTACATTCCTTGAGGATACTTGCAAGTGAAGGGAGGACCCTAGTCTTAGAGCATTGCTGTCCAATAGAAATACGAGGGCTGTCCGGAGAGTATCCAGCCATTATTAATATAATGAGAGGTTTGCATGACATGGGTGTAACCTGGCAGCCATGGCGTGTGGACTGTAATGCACATGAGCGAACACTGACGACCTCACTGTACTAGTCAGTGGGGTGCTAGATGCTGTTGAGTGAGCACGTGCACTGTGTGGTTGTCACATTCAAAATGGCTGAGTGAGTAGAGCAATGAATCTGCATCAAATTTTGCGTTAAGCTTGAACATTCCTTCATGGAAACTATTCGGATGACTCAGAAGGCTTTTGGGGACGATGCAATGAGTGCAGCACAAATAAAAGTGTGGCACAAACACTTCAAAGATGGTCGGGAATCTGTGGAAAGTGAGCCATGTTCTGGAAGTGCCTGCAACAAGCAGAACACCTGAGAATGGTGAATGTGTACAGGTTAGGTGAAGAGACGCTGGGAGAACTGTGTGAGGTCCCAAGGTGCCTACTTTGAAGGGGACTGAGGTGTCATTGTCCTACGTACAATGTTTCTTGTATCTTCTTCAGTAAATGTCTCTCTTTTTCATATTACATGGCTGGACACTTTCCAGATAGAACTCGTATAACTTGAGCCCTAGATATAATTTTAAGTTTTCTAGTAACCACATTTTAAAAAGTAAAAAGAAACGGGAAATTACTTTTAATAATAAATTTTATTTAACTCAATATACCCAAAATATTATCATTCCTATGTTATCAATATTTTTTAATTCTTAATGAGACATTTTAAATTTTTTGTTTCTACTAAGTCCTCAAACTCCAGATACTGTCTCAATTCAGATGCTAAATTTTCATCAGAAATATTTGACCTGTATTTAGTTTTTTGTTATGAAATTTATGGTTGAAGATGTAGATTCACCTTCCAAACATGCTGAAGAGTTTTCCGGTAATTGAATCAAGCACCAGTTTTTAAATTTAAATTAATCAAAAGTAAATAAAATTTAAAAATTACTTCCTTAGTCGCAGTAGCCACATTTCAAGTGCTCAATGAATGGTCATGGTTGTCGTTAGGGTCAGCGAGGTTCTAGAGGGATGGAGGAGCAAAGCAGATTGTGGGGATTGAGCCTCAGACCTGATTGTGGGGATTGAGCCTCAGACATGACCTGGGTGCTGGGCACACAATTGGAGTGAGAGTGACGATGCTGACTCCACACGCTGGGCTGGAACGTCCTGAAATCCTCATGGCCTGTTGTCACCTGGGCCAGGACCTGCAGGTAGAGGTCAAGTGGCCCTCGCCATGGAGCAAGGAGGGTGGAAGAGAGTAGAAGACAAGGGTCAGTCCTTTGCTAGGCTCTGAATAGCCATGTGCAACATGCCCATGGGGACAGACACTAACCATCCCAGCAGTCAACTAAAATTCACCAACCCACCTCTACTTTAGAGAGCTTGGAACCTGAAGGAATGGGAGAGATGAGAGGTACCGGTACCACCTGCTATTTCAATCTTGCTTTTGCTCCTCCTCCCTGTCAATCTTCTGAGCCTCTAGCTTCTCAGGCAGAGGTGAAACCACATCAGCCGTGAGTTGATAATTGTGGGAGCTGGGTGATGGGTGTATGGAGGCTCATTATATTAATCTCTTTACTTTTAGCATATATTTGAAATTTATATATATATGTATGTATCCATTTGAACAGTCAAGTTCCTGATGTTCCTACAGCCCCATTACCTATTAACACACCTTTCCCCATCCAACCTTCATCTTGTTCCTGAAATCCCACCAGGTCCCAGCCCTCAATTTGCCCTTCAGTCTTCCCCGCTTCACTCCCTTAGCTGCAGGCAGCAAAGGGTGTATGAGTTAATTGTTAAATTCAGTTCAACAAGTTCCTCATTAGGGACAAATTACCTGAGTTTGAAATCTGCTAATTTTCCAATCAGAGTGAGTGTTTGCACTTGTGATTTGGAAATAATTACCATATGGTAAAAGCAAAACCTATGTGGGGATTAAAGTAAAGGTGAGGGAGGACAGGAGCTTATTTTGGCATCTTCCCTGGAAACCCACGTTAGCATATGCAGATTAGTTGAGATGCCTCTGCGGGCTGGGGTGAGAAAGCTCACCTGTAGCACTGTTTTGCAAAGGCTGTTTACTTCATGTGCTAATGCTACTGTGGCCTTTGAAGGGAGAGCAGTATGGCTTTCACTGGCCAGATTGGGGTCTGGAAAAGTGAAGAGCCTTTTGAATTTAGCTATTTCATCTAAAAATGCATCGATACTTTTGCTCAGATCTGTCCTCAGTCTGAAGCTTCTGCATGAGTTACAAATAAAAACATTTCTTTGGGGTGGAAGTGGTGAGTGTAAATGTCCTTTGGGTGAATGTGGTAGGGAAAGCTCATCTGAAAGAATTTGAAGAATTATAGGATAGAAATTGGGGCACAATATCATTGCGATCCAAAGCATAGAAATCTGAGTCATTTACCTTCAGTAATTTGTCCCAGTCCCAATTACTACATCACTAGTTCTAAAGCTTTGGGAACCTGTGATAAAGAATAGTCAGGATTTCAGGTAATTTACAAACCAATGCAGAAAAACCGCCTCCTGAGACGTTGCTTTTGAAATTTGGAGCCAGGAAAAGCTTTGTCTCCTTTGAGAAGGCAGTATCCTTCCTCCTTTCTGATAACTGCAGTTGTGCAAGTTCTGAGGTTTCCCTTTGCGCCTCAGCTGCCAGGAAACTCAAAACCAGATTTGAAGCGCAAATCACTGAGTGTACGTTTATGGTTAACACTTCAGCATTCCTTGTTCCTTATTTTTAATTTCTATTTTTAACTTGTTCTTTTTGTCTTTTGTCATAGGCTACTTGAAATCTTTTGTCATGGAAAACTGGGAACAAACGCCTCTCTACATGAATCAACCAATGCATAGATACATAGTAGCTTCTATTTATTTATATACACTGCCTCTAATCCTTTTATTAACTTAATAATAATGTCTGTTAGGTATTATTATCCTTACTGGCAAATGAGGAAACTGAGGCTCAGATAGGAATTGCCTGAGGCAATAAAGCTATCAAGTGGCACAGTTGATATTTTAGCTCCCTGTCTGCTTCCAAAATCCATGCCTGGTGTCTGTAACTGCACATGTAACTGATGTGTGGACGGGTCTCAACTCAGTGGTGGACTGTATATGTGAAACCGTTTTATTTTTCCCAATCACTGCTTTCAGCCATGTGGCATCAAGACCCTTTTCCCATCCTTTAACAATAAATACCTTGGGCAGATCTCATGACTTGCTAGGCTCCCTTGGTTGGTAAAGCTGACAGTCCCAATTACAATTTCAATATCATATCCTCTGGTCTGTGTGTGAGGGGGTGAAAAGAGACAGAAATCTTCCTGCGGAAATGGTCCTTTTGCAGGTCTGATGCTGTAATCTGCTGTATGAGTGGTTTCTGGGCAGGGGGCTGCTCTGATTTTCCTGAGGCGACAGTGTTCAGCTGCACCTGGATTCTAACTTCTCTGGGGCCTTCCACCGAGTGGCCCTCTTTGTGGCCCTCTTTGTGGCCATGTAAGCCCTGTGCTCCTCCATATGAAGCCTTGGGAACTGAAAGGCCCTTTTCCGCGTTCTGAAGGCTGTGAAGTCAAGGGATCAGGTAGGTGGGAGTTGCTGTTCCTGCTCGCTTTTCAGGCACGCTGCCCCTCGGTACCTTTTGAGCCTCTCACGTTCAGCTGTCTCTAGACCACAAGGGGGCACCAGAGTCCAGGTTCACACACAGCGCGCACCTCCGAGAGTATTTGTCAAGCTCGCCCAAGAATTCGCTCACCAACAGTTCCCAAGCCTCCGGGGTGGTCCAAGGTGGGCCTGCGGATCTCTGCAGCCCCGCAGGAGTCCAGGCAGGAAACTGGAGGCCACCTTTCCCTTCATGCAGACCTCCCCACTCCTCTAGCGACTCTTCTTAGGGCCCTCCCTTGCACACGTCTTAGCCTGGGAGAGCAGGGGAGCCCTGGCAGTCGTCTCCCTTCCCCTTCCCGCTGCACCCCAAGACAAAGCAGCCTCTCCCCAGGGACACTGAACTCCTCTCCCTCCCTTCCCCAGTCCCCTTGTATTTAGTAGTGGTTGGTGGTTGAAGGGAATGGTCAGTCCAAATAGGGCCAATTCTGCCATCTCAGTCCTCTCTGAGAGAACGTGTCTGCTGGCTGGCTGCAGCCTTTCTTTAGGATGTGGGAGCACCTGATGCTTTTTGTTTCCAGCTTTAGCAACTCTATTTCACTCGTTTTTTTAATTTATCTTTTGTCATAGACTACTTCAAATCTTTTGTCATGGGAAACTGGAAACAAATGCCTCCCTACATGCATCAACGCATGCATAGGTAAATAATAGCTTCTATTATTAATATATACACTGCCTCTAATTTTTTAATGACCTAATAATTGTCTCCAACTCTGGGACGACAGGAAAAGTCCCAACGTGCGGACACCACCCACACGCGCACGCGCAGAGTGCTTCCCAGCTCGCTCCCATCCCTCAACCTTGCCCATTTAAGATACCCGCCTTTGCCCTCCCAATTTCCAATGGGAAAGGGCAGAAGGAAAAGAGCTGAGCTGATGGGACAGGTTTTCGAAAGACTGTTTTGGGTGAGTTTAATGAACTCTAAAGAGTTTATTGTAAGACGAGTAGGTCAGCGTGGAGCAGGGAGGCAGCTTGGGAAGCTTTGGCTCTCCATTCCCGTGGTCACTATGGGGGGCATTCTTTGAAGTGAAAAGTTCCCTCTGAATTGTGGAAAGTGTTATGCAAATAGAGCTTCAAAAAACAAATCCCCTAGGCCCTACCTTCTTTGGAGTAGGATTACTCTTGGGCTCTAAGTGACTTTTCTACAGAAATGTTAAAGCTTCCGCTGGAAGAGGAGGAGAGGTAAAGGGATGATTTCAACAAGTGGTATTTGGAGCTATGCATCTTTTGCATACTCTTTGAGAAACCAGAGTTATTTTGAAATTATTGTTTGGCAATGTTTGGAGGATGGGAGGCTTGAAGTCGAGATTATGGAGAACTTTATGGTTATTGGTAATGATAAGTTCTAGGGTAAAACCATGGGAGTGGCTGCCTGTGGCAGGTGTTGAAAGGATTATTGGAGGAGAGGAGTTCAAGGAGCCAAGGGGCTGGCCTATTGGAAGGATCATCTATGTGGATACTGAAATCACCCATAATTCTTACTGGTGGCATAATATTGGAGAGGATGACAATGAATCAGCTCCTAGAATCTTCAAGGTATGGTGGGGAGTTGACTTCCCACAATGCAGAGGGAGAGAGGTTTCGTTTTAGAAGTCAGTTAGATAATGATGACCCTTCATATTGCTTGTGGGAAACTTCTTCAATGTCATTTTTTATTTATTGAGAGCATGCTTACATGCAAGGCCTTTTGCTGGGTACTTGGGGGAAGAGTAAGGCACATTCTTTGTCCTCAGTGGGGTTAAATTCTACTCAGAGAGCGAAGGGAAATACACAAATGATTCTAAATCAAGGAGACTATGGCAAATACCGTTAAAGATGAATTTTACTGGATGGAATTGGGGAGGTGACCTTTGGGGGATCTTGACTTGGATTTTGACAGATTGAGATGGGAGTGGGAAGAGGGTGCTCTAAGTAGAGGAACAGCATGAGCAGAGGAATTGTGGAGCATGATCAGTGCAGAAAAGGAGCTATCCAGAGCAGGGTGTATGTTCAGAGGGGAAGTGAAGGAGAGGACGGAAATGACAGGCTGGCTCCATAGCCTGTATCTTCTTGATAATTTCAATGAGACAGATGCTACTGTTTGAATAAGAAAGCCAAGGATTTATAACACCTTCGTACCTAAAGGGAGGGAAAAGAAATTCTAAAGCTCCTTTTCCATTTAACAAAGACCTCTAACAGAAATATTGGTTACCTTATGCAAAACACAATTGATAATTTAAGTATTATTATTACCAGAGCAACACATTATTAAATAAGATGACTAATGACAGTTGCAGACCTTTGGGTGTGATAGGTTCCCTTTTCAGGAGGTAGCAACAAACTCTGATATCCATTTATCTTAAGGGATGGATTTCTTTACAAATAACACTTCCAAGGACAATTTTATAGCAACAGAAAACAGACTAGGATCATGGCCTTTCACTCAAGCCTCAGCACCGGCCAGGTTAGATGCTTGAGTGAATGTTTCCACTTCTAATTTTATGACATGGAGCTGGCTCTGTGCCATACAATAGTGACTGTTTCTCTGCAGCTGCAGGGGAAGAGAGAACATTTTTCTCTTTATTTTTCTGAGATTTTTTTCACCAGAAGTTGGGGCTGGCAGTTTCAAGGTTAAGCATGAAGATTCCAAGAAGCTTAAATCTTACAATATGGAAAAGAAAAAGGCTACAGAGAAGTTTAACAAATTAAATGAGGTAGATAATATTAGGTTGAACCGTATGAAATTGCTGATGTTTGATAGTTTTTGCCCCATTAAAATGGCAGTTTCATACGGTTCAACCTAATAGCCACAGTTTCAGTCTAGAATGCCAGATGAAAAATATGAAGTTAATTTGGTGCATATTGGGGAGCCACGACTGGGGCAGAAATGCTATGATTGAAGCTGCGGTTTAGCACAATTTATCTGGCAGGAATGTGAGGAAGGGATTGGAGGGGGAGAGCCTGCGGATCAAACTTTACTTTTATACCCATCGCATTTGAAATAATACCCCTAGATCCATATATAGTATTCATAGTATAAATCCATTGAGTAGCTAAATTAGCATTACTTTATTTATTTATTTAAGAGAAATAGGGTCTTGCTCTGTCACTGAGGCTGGAATGCAGCAATGTGATCAGTGATCCTCCTGCCTCAGCCTCCTGAGTAGCTGGGACTACAGGTTGCACACCACCATATCCAGGTAATTTTTAAAATTTTATGTAGAGACAGGGTCTCTCTATTTTGCCCAGGCTGAGCCTTAACCTTTTAAAGATTGAGAGTTCAATGATAGGCCACGATGGGTAGACTGTAAAAATGGACTTTTATACCCCAGTAGTCCCAATTCTTGGCAGACTGTTCTATCAACCTAATTAAACACACAAGCATGCGCACGCATGTGCACACACACACACACACTCTCTCATTTGCCTATATCAAGGAGGAAAGGAGGATTTTCAGATCCACAGCTCTCCCCAATTGCCATCCCATCCACACAGATTCCACACAGCCTGTTAAGATACCCGCCCTCAAATGAATCCTCTTGAGAAACACAGATTTATATCTGCACAGTAATACTGTGAGTGGCATTTACTGTTTTTAGTACCTTTTTGAGGATAAGGCAGTCAGTCTGACAAAGGAATTAAAATCCCATGGGCTTGTAAACTACTCACAGGGCTTATTTAACAGGGCTGTGATAGCTGTTTGGCATCTCAGAACAAATCTAAGTTACAGAATAGGCTCGATAGCAGGGAATGCTCTTCTCTAACTGTTTCTCAAACTTGACCAAGCATTGGGATCACTGGGGGGGGGGCTTGTTAACACCCAGAATACTGAGCCCCACCCTCTGAGTGTTTCATAACCGCAGGTCAGGGGTGTGGCCTGAGAATTTACATCTCTAACAAGTTCTCAGGGTTGCCTAAACTGATGGTCCTGGGGCCACACTTTGAAAACCACTGCTCTACTTTATGCAGAAAAGTCTGAATATGTATGAGTGCTCTGCTCTGAAGAAAGGAAGAGAAGCATTAAAGGGTTTTTGTTTTTATAAAGGATAGAGTACGCAGATAACTGAAGTCATCCAGGTGAGTCTGGGTGGGTGGGCCCTGAGAATTAGCATTTCCAAGTTCCCAGATATTGCTGCTGCTGCTGCTGCTGCTGCTGCTGGATCAGAGACCACCCGCACTTTGAGAACCACAATCTTGGCGCCGATCACCTGGCAGCGCTCCAGGATGAGTGCTGTATTTCCAAATTTAAACTCTTGAGTTATTCTTAGAGGAGCCCATTGAAATATTCAGGTTCTCTGGGCAGAATGCCGATCGTCTCCCAGACTCAATACCTTTTCTTAGTGAAATGGGTAGAAAAGACAGGGAAAGACTCCATTGGAGGGGAGAGGAGGGAAAGGAGAATAATTGCATCAGCTAATAATCTTTTGCTGGAGACCCATTGGTTCCTAAGTCACCAGATCTCCAAAGCTAAATATACATCCATGTGAGTATTTTAAGCATTACAGAAAATAGGAAAATATCAAAGGTGATGGTCTGGACACAGTGTTATTAAGATTTGTTTTTAAACCTGCTGGCTATGTTTGTTATATTAAAACCTTTGAAAGAGAAAAACCAAAACCATTACTCTTTGACCTGAAAATTCGTGGAAACAGGAAGACCTTGGTTTTATAAGCATCGACTCCTGAAACATCATTTACTTAATAAAAATACCGTGTTTGCGTTTCTTTGCTATTCCTGGGGAAGGAGTGCCAATTTCAAAATCCTTTCCTCTAGTTAAAAATGATGTAATCAAATGTCTACTTAATAAGTAACTGTAAAAGAATACCTTCTTTATTATGTCAAGGATGAGCTCGGAGGGAGGCCTCAGGAAGTTGTCAATACCAAAAGAGGAGATAGTAATGGCAGAGAGCGAGGGGTAGAGTGAAGGGAGGGATAAAGGCACCTCTATTTCATCACATCTTGAAATTATAGGGTTGTTGGAAAAATATCAGGTCTTCTTGAGAACTAGCAATGTTCTAGGTACCATACTTTTTTTGTTTTATTTTTGAAGCAAAGCAAAAGCATAACAATAGTCATTAGGAAAGAATCTGGGTCTTATTTTTTTCAATCCCATGATTGCTTTAATATGGTATTCAGCCATTGAGGTAATTAAGGGATTAAGCAATTAAGGAGGGGAGGTTTGTTTTATAATCTATAACATGACCCATAGATGCCATTCCTCTGTTCTTCCTATTGCCTAGGACCATGCTCCAAGCCCAGAATTATCCACAAATAAATTAGGCTGTCTAGACTGCCTTCCATTTCTCACTGAAACCTGTCTGTGGAGGATGGATTCAGTTGCAGAGAAATAAGCATGACTCTGTGAATAATAGTACAAGTTCGTCTTTTTAGTCATCGGTTATATTGATTTGCTCAGACATTCTTCCTAAAATTGTCTTCAAAAAAGAACATCAGCCACGTGCCCTTTCTGGCCAAGGTAAATAAGGCCAAATCTGCTTCCTCTGATCACGGGCAGAGAACCTCTCAATCAGACTTTTCAGTGGAGGAGCCAATGTCAATGTTACTGATAATCTGTAACTAGGGTTGCTGGATTTAGTAAATAAAAATACAGGTTGCACAATTAAATTTGAATTTCAGGTAAACAACAAATAGTGTTTTAGTCTAACTCTGTCCCACATGTGGCTATTCAAATTTAAATTAATTAAAATTAAATACGATTTAAAATGCAGTCCCTTGGTTGCAATAGTTATATTGCCAAATGCTACCTGTGACTAGTGGCTAGCATATTGGACAGTGCAGATTAACGTGGATTATAGAACATTTCCAGCATCACAGAAGATTCTGTTGGACAGTGCTGCTTAGAGCAAACCAGGAAGATGTTCGTGGAGCCAGGTCCCCAAGCACATAGTTTAAGTTAGCAGGCTCTTGCCATGCCATCTCTTCCTCCTTCACATATAAAATGCAGGGGATCCCCAAAGACCACAGGGAAAGGATCCTATGGGCCATTGCCTTTTGGGATGGTCCAATCCTGTACCTGTTAACAGGGCTGACTGATCAGTGTCATGCAGAACTGGTTGTTAAGTTCACTGACATTCGTATTTCTCCTGAGAGAAACAAATCCTTTCTGTTTGTATAGGGCTTTGCGGATAACAAAGCGTTTCCAAGTTCACATGATTTTTTTTTGGTCAATGCTATTTTATTTTTGTTTATTTATTTTTATCACCTCATGCACTTATCAGAGGAGAGGCTTTTGAATGTTCCCACCATGTGAGATTTTATCCTCACAATAACTCTGGGTGGTAAAAAGGCCCATGAGGAAAATGAGAATGAGAACATGAAGCCAGTTCCAAAAAGAATGACCTCATGCTGCATCGCAGATTCTCACACTTGAGCGTGCATCAGAATCCTCTGGGAGGCTTGTTAAAACAAAAGTTGCTGGACCTCACTCCCAAAGTTTCTGATTCAGTAGGGCTGGGCTGAGCTCAAGAATTGTATTTCTCACAAATACCCAGGTCAAAAATGCTGATTCAGGGACCATACTTTGAAAACCACTGCTATCGTGACACAGCCCTGTCCCAGCCTAATGATATAATGAGTTTGGGCTTTTTGTTTCTCTGACCTGGCAGACTCCTCACTCTGTTAGGACTGCTTTGATGAGCTACATCTGTTCACTCATTTGGATCATTATCACTTTTATTGTTTGCGCAGCTTTTATCCATCTGCTGGTTTGATGGTAAGTTGACGTGAAAACAACTTAAGCCAAGTCCCGGTTGACATTGTCTTCATCTTTGTATCTGACTGTGGTGTGCCCGGATTGTGGACTGGTCAAGCTCACTGAGAAGATTTTAAATCCTCATTTGTATATACACAAACTGAGCATCAGAAAAAGGTCACAGAGCCAGTGAGAGGTCAAACCAGGATATGAATCCAAGATTTCCAACTTCACTTTCAGCACTAAGAATACCCAGGGGGTTTGTGAAAGTGTTCTGAGGTCCATGATTTTTAAAAAATAATAGTGGAATCTGTCTTAAACTTCAACTGTAAGAGTCTCCAAGTTTTTTTTTTTTTTTTTTTGAGACAGAGTCTCACTGTGTTACCCTGGCTAGAGTGCCGTGATGTCAGCCTAGCTCACAGCAACCTCAAACTCCTGGGCTCAAGCGATCCTCCTGCCTCAGCCTCCCGAGTAGCTGGGACTACAGGCATGAGCCACCATGCCCAGCTAATTTTTTTTCTATATATTTTAGTTGGGCAATTAATTTCTTTCTGTTTTTGGTAGAGACGAGGTCTCGCTCTTGCTCAGGCTGGTTTTGAACTCCTGACCTTGAGTGATCTGCCCGCCTCGGGCTCCCAGAGTGCTAGGATTACAGGCGTGAGCCACCGCGCCTGGCCAGAGTCTCCAAGTTTTGACCAGGCATGTGGGGCAGTTAGTGGAGTTCCTTCCTGTTCCTGTTAGTGGGGGGCCTGTTCTGGCATCAACCACTTGGTGGTTGTCTTACTCAGCTGACTGCTTCACCTGCTATGGTGATTTTGACCATTTTATAGCTTTCAGTTATTTTTATTCAATTGTCTAACTTACTTTCACAATGGATTATTGGGTAAAGAGAGGAGGCATCAAAAATACTTATTTAAAATAGAATGACCTACTGAACTGTACACTTAAAATGGGTAAGATGGTTAAATAAATAGAATGAGCTGATGAGGGACATAAAATTTTGAATTTTGACCTGAGACCTGTAAGGTACATTCGTTATCATTTCTTAGTGCATCAAGATATTTCTAGTTTTTCAAAACACAAGTTAAAAGGAGAAATTTTTATCTAATTTGGCTTTTCCTTTATTGAAAATAAAATTATCCGACCCCACAGTGTGTTATTTCTGGAGAAGTACTTGCAAATAGCAGCCAGAAAGTGTTCATGTCTCTTCTTTCAGAAACAAAACATGAAAATTATAATAATAAAGTAATTGATTTTCTTACAGTGCAAAATTCAAGAATTCCAAATATTAGGTCATGGAAGCAGTCTGGAGGGATTCAACATAGTTAAATTTCAGTCTATGTATTAATATACATTTGGTCCCCAAATGCAATATTAATATGTCATTTTGAGTTTGTAAATAAACCATCCTCTTTCTTGTATACTTTTGAAAATTATTTTCTATGACTTTCTTGGGAATTTTTTTTATTTTTTAAATGAATACATAATGGATATACACATTTTTGGGGTACATGTGATAATTTGGTAACTTCATATAATGTATAAAGACTAAATCAAAGTAATTGTGATATCCATCACCTTAAATGTTTATCTTTTCTTTATGCTAAGAACATTCTAATTATTCTCTTCTGGCTATTTTGAAATGTACACTAGATTATTATTAACTACAGTCACACTATTGATCTTTTGAACACTGGGTCTTATTTCTTCTATCCAAGTGTATATTTGTACCCATTAATTAACCTCTCTTTCTCCCCCTCCACCCCTTCCCAGCCTCTGGTAACCACCAATCTACTCTCTGTCTTCATGTTATTCACTTTTTTTTTTTTTTAGCTCACACATATGAGTGAGAACATGCAATATTTGTCTTTCTGTGCTTGGCTTATTTCACTTAACATAATGACTTCTGGCTGCATCCATGTTGCTGCAAATGACAGGATTTCATTCTTTTCTGTGGCTGAATGCTATTCCATTGTGTGCATATACTACATTTTCTTTATCCATTCATCCACTGATGGGCACTTAGGTTGATTCCATATTTTGGTTATTGTGACTAGTGTTGCAATACACATGGGAGTGCAGATATCTCCTCGATATATTGATTTCCTTTCTTTTGGATATATACTCAGTAGTGGAATTGCTAGGTCATATGGTAGTTCTATTTTTAGTTTTTTGAAGAACCTCCATACTGTTCTCCATAATGGCTATATTAATTTACATTCCCACCAACAGTGCACAAGGGTTCCCCTTTCTCCACATCCTCACCAGCATCTGTTGTTCCCTGTCTTTTAAATAAACACCATTCTAACTGGAGTAAGATGATATCTCATTGTGGTTATGATTTGCATTTCTCTAATGCTTAGTGATGTTGAGGATTTTTTCATATACCTGTTGGCCATTTGTATGTATTCTTTTGAGAAATGTCTATTTAAATATTTTTGCCCAGTTTTTAATTGGATTATTTGTTTTTGAGGGTTTTTTTTTTTTTGCTATTGAGTTGTTGGAGCTCCTTATATGTTCTAGTTATTAATCACTTGTCCTATGGACAGTTTGCAAATATTTTCTCCCCTTCTGTGGGCTGTTTACTTTGTTTATTATTTCCTTTGCTGTACAGAAGCTTTTTAGCTTGATGCAATCCCATTTGTCTATTTTTGCTTTGGTTGCCTGTGCTTCTGAGATCTTACACAAAAATTCTTTGCCCAGACCAATGTCCTGGAGCATTTCCCTATGTTTTCTTTTAGAAGTTTCATAGTTTCAGGTCTTATATTTAAGTCTTTAATCCATCTTGATTTGATTTTTGTATCTGGTGAGAGATAGGAGTCTAGTTTCATTCTTCTGTCTATGGATATCCAGTTTTCCCAGCATCATTTATTGAAGAGACTGTCCTTTCCCCACTCTATGTTCTTGGTGCCTTTGTTGAAAATGAGTTGGCTTTAAATGTATGGATTTATATCTCGGTTCTTTATTCTGTTCTATTGGTCTATGTGTCTGTTTTTGTGCCAGTGCCATGCTGTTTTATTTACTACAGCTCTGTAGTATATTTTGAAGTTAGGTAGTGTGATGCCTCCTGCTTTGTTCATTTTGCTCAGGATGGCTTTGGCTATTCAGGATCTTTTGTGGTCCCATATACATTTCAGGATTGTTTTTTATATTCTGTGAAGAATGTTGTTGGTATTTTGATAGGAATTGCATTGAATCTATAAATTGCTTTGAATGGTATTCCATTTTAAATCTATTCTTCCAATCCATGAGCATGAAATATCTTTCCACTTTTTGTGTCCTCTTCATTTGTTTCATCAGTGTTTTATAGTTTTCCTTGTATAGATCTTTCATTTCTTTGGTTAAATTGATTCCTAGGTATTTTATATTATTTGTAGCTATTGTAAATGGGATTGCCTTCTTGATTTCTTTTTCAGATTGTTTGCTGTTGATATATATAAATGCTACTGATTTTTGTATGTTGATTTTGGATCCTGCAACTTTACTGAATTCATTTGTCAGTTCTAACAGTTTTTTTGGTGGTGTCTTTAGATTTTTCTAAATATAAGATCATGTTGTTTGTGAACAAGGCTAATTTGACTTCTTCCTGTCCTCTCCTTGCCCCTTCAGGCCTAAGGGTAAGAGTGGCTTCCTCTGTTGCTTGCCAAAGGATGGTGATGGGGTGTTTCACCAGCCCTTATTGACTTCCTTTAACCCTGCCCTCATTTTGTATATAGTTTCTTTATTACACCATCCTTAATTCCACTTTTGAGTATGCCATCTCTTTCCTGAAAGGACCTGCCTGATACACTACTTCATCTTCCTCACTTTTGCAATTCTGGTCCTCTTAGATTCCCCCTTATACATATTTCTGCCAACTTAACCATTTTAAGTATACAGTTCAGTAGTGTTACGTCTATTCACATTGTTGTGAGACAGATCTCCAGAACTTTGTTATGTTGCAAATTTGAAACTCTATACCCATTAAACAACAACTCCCTTTTCCCTCTTCCCCCAGCTCCTGGCAACCACCATTCTACTTTTCATGTTTATAAATTTAACTACTTTAATTATAAGTGGAATCATGCAGCAGTTGTCTTTTTGTAACAGGCTTATTTCACTTACAATAATGTCTTTAAGGTTCATCCATGTTGTAGCCTGTGACAGTATTTTCTTCTTTTTTAAGGCTGAATAATATCAATATTTCATTGTATGTATCTACCACATGTTTATCCATTCATCCATCAATGCACATTTGGGCTGCCTCTGCTTCTTGGCTGATGCAAATAGTGCTGCAATGAACATGGATGTGCAAACATCTCTTTGAAACCCTGCTTTCAATTCTTTTGGATATATAACCAGAAGTGGGATTGCTGGGTCATATGGTAGTTCTATTTTTATTTTTTTAAGGAACCTCCATACTGTTTTCCATAGTAGTTGTACCATTTTACAATCCCACCAACAGTGTACGGGTGTTCCAATTTCTCCACATCCTCACCAACACTTGTTATTTTCTGTTTGTTTAGTTTTTTTTATAGTGGCCATCCTAATGGGTATGAGGTGATATCTCATTGTGGTTTTGATTTGCATTTTTCTGATGATTAGAGATGTTGAATATCTTTTCATATACTTATGGACCGTTTGTATATCATCTTTGGAAAAACGTTGAAGTTTCCATTTTTTTGATCAGGTGATTTGATTTTTTTGTTGTTGAGTTGTCCTGCAGATTTCAACATTGAGAGGGAAAAAGTGTGTTGTGTAGTTTTGTGTTAAAACCTTTCACACTCCCATGTCCTTTAAGGACCGAGGACTCAGTGAAGGTGAGTGCTGACAAACAAGAGGGGATGTGCTTCAATGGGCTTGATGTTCCAGAAAATTCCCCTAAATGAGGAAGCAGGGCTGCAGCCAGCAGAACTTCAGGTGCCTCCAGTGTTCCCTGGGGCCCAGTGGGGTTGGGAAAGAGATTACCTTCATCTCCATCCAGCAGCTCGCATTGCAGGCAGTGTACTAGCATCCTTGTATATTAGGGTGGACATGAATGTGATTTTAGTAGCAGTGTATAGGAGTCTATGGAAGCTGGCAAGAAAGAAGTAATTTTATTTAGTCTTCAAGAGAAAAATCAGCTATGCTAGCCTCTGAAGTAGCGCCAGGAGGACTTTCTGCAATGATGGAGATGTTCTGTATCTGTGCTGCCTCCTATGGTAACCACTAGCCACATACGGCTATTGAGCACTTGATATGTGGCTAGTGGGACCAAGGAACTGAATTTTTAATTTAATCTATTTTTAATAAATTTAAACTTAAATAGCCATATGTGGCTAGTGGCTACCAAATTGGACAACACAGTTGTCCACAGCAAAGTAGGTTAAATATATCTTGATTTGGGGAAGAGGACTAAGGGATTTATGTAGGCTTAAAGTTTATTAATATTATTATTGTACACACAACTTGGTTATATAATATCTAAGATTTAGACAACCTACTGGTCATGGCACGTATGGTGATGGATGTGGAAGAAGAGGAGAAAGTCTGGGCCTGTAGCTAGAGGAGGTGGCTGAAGAAAGACAGCCAAAGACAAGGCAGGAGGAAACTGATGAAGAATATAATCAACCAATATACAAGGACATACAGGGCATGCCTTGTCCCAGGGAGAAGCTACAGTGGCATGAAAAGTGGGATCCACTCTCAAGGGGCTTACTGTCTTTGGGGTGAGACAAGGTATAGTCACATGAAGTGCATGGTGAAAAAGACAGGCCATAATGTCAGTTATGCCAAACAAATAAATATAATGTGTCTCCGAAAAGGGAGAGATCCATGTCAGCCACAGATAATGGAACTAGACTGCCTTGACTGATTGCTGGCTCTGCAGCTTACGGGTTGTATGACTTTGGGCAAGTCACGATCTATATGCTCAGTTTCCTCATCCTAAAATGAAATGATAAACCTGCCAATATCATAGGGCTGTTGTGAGAATTAAATGACATACGTGAGAGTGCTTGGAACAGTGCCTGGAATATAGTAAGTGCTAATTAAATATTAGCTGTCATTGAAAGGGAGGAGAAAATGGTAGAGTAGGAAAAAGGGCGTTAGCTTTCATGACCTACACCCACACAGGGACCTTCTTTAAATATAACTTAAACTCCTTGTGAACAATTTGATACTGAGCAGAATTGTTATTTATGGTTTTAGCTACCCTCAAGTTCATTCACATCGCAAAAATCAGGAAAAAGTAAGTAAGTTCTTAGATAAATGTCCCCAGAAGTAGACTCTGAGATGACAATTCGGGTGCAAGTGATTTATTAAGGACGTGCTCCCAGGGAAGGCAGGGAGAGAATGGAGGGGCAAGACAGAGAAGGGGAGGAAGCTAAGCAAGGGGATGATCTTAAGTCCTGGCCTCAGCCTGATCCCGCAGGGGAGCTCTTGAGGGGAAGTTACACCCTAAGAGTGTGTCCCAAATCCAGGCAAGGCACCTGTCAGTCATTGGCTAAATTCCACCCCAGGGAGCCTAACCCCCCAGGCACTTCTGCCCTCTGCAAATGAGCAAAATGGTGTCAGAAGCCGGAGAGGGCAGGAAAAGCACACAGAACCTCGGGGAGGGCCATGAAGAAACAGGAAAAGGGATGAAGCACTGGATATTGTCCACTGAGTACCGTGGGTTTTACTGAACAAGGCTGGGCAAATAACTGATGGGGGTGCGTTGCTGACTGCTCAAACTTCCAAGCAGTGCAGTGGATGTCAAACTTCCGACTGTGCAAGATCCCCTGAGGAATTGTTTAAAATGTAGATTCCTGGGCTTCATCTCCAGAAATTCTGATTCGGTTGGTAGGACCCAGGAAACTTCATTTTCAACATGCTCCCCAGGTAGTTCTGATGTGGGGATCCTTGGACGGTTCCCCAAAACCCACTGCCTTAGGGCACTGGTGAAAGCTGGCAGGAAGGCGATCAGAGTGAGTGGCCAGGCTGGCTCACAGGCAGGGCCCACTCGGGAACAGACATGGAAAAGCATGGCAACTGCTTCTCGACCACCTTCCCGGGAGGCACAAAGTGAGGCGGCTGGTCAGGAGCAGGGTGCAGAAGCACGGTTTCCACGGGAGCGGTCACTATGTGAGCCTCGAGGGAAGGGGGAGCAAGGGGTGTGATTTAAAGAACTGTAATCAGGGAGTATCTTAAGTTGAACCCCCAGAAGGCCTGAGACTAAGATCTGAGAGCAAATAGTTTACTAGGGTGCTGATCCCAGGAAGCATCGGTATGGAAGTGGGGAAGGGAAGGGAAGGGAGTCAATCATCACAGGATATGGTATTGGTGTCAGCGAGTCGCTTACCAGTTTGGGCAACTGGGGCTCAATTCTGCTGGGCACATCTGGGAGACTGTGTAAGCACATGGCTCCCAGTTGTCCCACTTGGGGTGAGAAGCCAGGGTGTTTTGCCACCAAACCCCTTCCCTCAATGGCTAAGGGCTGCTTCCTGAAGTTTCTGGCCTACCTGCCCTGGGAATGTGGGGGACGCCCTCCCGCAGCAGGAGAAAGCCCCAGGCAGAGTTGCAGATGCTCACAGTGGAGAGCTGTCAGCACGTTGAGGGCTGGTGAGTGCTGAGCTGATATGGGCAGGACACCTACAGCGACTGACTGCCGGGGCCAGTGGGAATTGTTCATTTCACAAACAAGGACAGTCTCTCACACTAAATTGCCTGCTGCCTGCAGAGTTTATATTAGGAGGGTCTGCTTGTCTGCAGCCATCCTCAGTTGGGCCCTCTGAGCTCCAGGCTCTGGTGGCTTCAGTCTGTGTGCTCAGCCTGGCCAGACTTCTGGAACTATCTCAGCCATGAGATTGTCAGAGGTCCAGGTCCTCTAGTTCATGAGGTTCCTGAACACTTGTGCTGCTGGTGGCCCAGGAATTATTGTACCCAAGGTAAGAATGAGGCAAGAGTTTTCACCCACCCTGGCCTTGCACATTTTCTGTTTACTCCATTGCTGGCTATTGGAAGCATGGCTGATCTCAGAAAATCCACCCCTGCTGCTGTGTACCAGGCCAAGTCCAAGAGGAAAATTATGAGACCCAGTCGGCATTCATAGAGTTCCTTAGCATTTTTTATTTTTATTTTTTTGAGACAGGGTCTCACTCTGTCACCCAGGCTGGAGTGCAGGGGCATGATCATAGCTCACTGTAACCTCGAACTCCTGGTCTCAAGTGATCCTCCTTCCTTGGCCTCCCAAAGTGCTGGGATTACAGGCAGAAGCCACTGTGCCTGGCTGAGTTCCTTCCTGAATGGCCCCTTCTATCCATTTCTTCCTAGTTTCATCTCTGGCTTTGATCACTTGTCACTGTCTTTTTTGTTTACCTCTTATTACCTTGCAGCACTGATGAAGCCATGAGAACTGAAATACCAGTGCTGATTATCATCAATGAGGTGACAGTGGGAGTGACACAAAACAGGAGAAAATGACAAGGACAATTTGACATAGCCAAGAAAGGGTCCTCCAGGCACATCCCCAGAGTTTGAGAAAGAAGATTTTTAAAAATTCACAAGAAAATATGGCTATGAGCTCATGGCCAGAGAGTCCAAAAGACAGAGATGAGCAAGAGAAAATGATTCCTAAAAATCTATTTATAATATATAACCACAAAAGAAGCAGGAGAGAAGCGAAATGGGGCAGATGTAAAGAAGTCATCGAGGCTGCAGCTCTTCAATAGCTTTGATTTTAAAGGGTTATGTACAAAAACAGAAACCAGACATCAGCAAGGGATAAACACAAAGCACGTCATAAATTTATCAGAATGGAAATCAAAAGACTATAATAGCTCAGATTTGAGAAAAATCTTATGTTAGCAATAAAAGAGCTTTTATGCTATATTTGGACCAGAAATAAAATAAGGAAAGGGTAGGTCTGCTTGGGGTGGGTGAAGTGATGCCATCAAAAGACGGAGAAAGAACTCTACAATTCCTAGTTTGTTTTTCCTTTCTTTTTATTGTTTATTAAGGGGAGTGCTCTTTAATTTGGAAAGGGTGAAAGACTCTCGGTTAAACTAGAGAGAGGCAGAAATAGAAAAGAGTGTCTGGGTGTTTTGAACAAGTTCAAGTCAGGCAATCTGTAGGTGGAAGGGGCTGTCATGGGGGTAGCGCATTCAGTTTTGCATGTTAAGTTTTCAAAGAAGCATTGTCTCAAAAAAAAAAAAAAATAGGGAGAGGGTACCTGGAACCTGAAGGCTCCGAAAGCCATGGCAAATGAAAGCTCTCGGTGCCGGGTAGGGTTAGCCTGGCAAAGGGAAGACGTGGAAGAAGGACATGAAAGCAGCACAAAAGACGTGAAGGCATGCCATTTGGAAAAGGACTGGGCTGTGGGATGGTAGGGAGTAGAACTAAGCTCAGCGGGTTGGCATTCCAGGGAAGCATAGTCCGATTCAACATGAAAATGCCAAATGCTTAGATGCGATTAGCATTAAACAACTGCCTCAAAGCAATGGTGTCTCTGCAGCAGTGAAGTCCGAACTGAGAGTAACTGAATCTGTGACGGCTGTTGCAGACAGAATTTTCGTACAAGGTATGAGGTTAGGCAAGGATCTCAAGCGTTAGTTCTTAGTCTTTTTTGAGGCCAAGGACTCCTTTGAGAATCTCACAAAAACTGTGGATTCTCTATGTGTTAAAATACTCATATGTTTCCAGACATCAAAACTACAAAAAAGAAAAACAAAGTAAAAATACCCATATGTGCCAAAACACTACTCGTTATGTTCAATTTCAAGGAGTTCGTTTTCCCTAAAGCAGGACCATGGTTCCCAGGGTAAGCCTACCTCTGAAGGGAGTCTTCTGTCTCTAAAACGTGGTGATTCTGAGTTCTTTCCCTGGAAGTTGCATTTTCCTGATTCTCTCCTCAGTGGTGCTTTGTAAACATTTTCATGGCTTGATTTAAAAAAAGGACCCAGATGTGCTAATTCATGAACCCAGGTGAGTGTTCAGACATTCTGTCTCCTAGTGTATGATTTCCGCAACGTGGAAGCACTTTAACATTTTTAACCATCTCTCAACACCTGTGTGTTTGACACTTGCCACACACACGATCCAATGCCAAGTCCCAAAGGTTCGACTTTGTGAATCATGAAAGGACTGATTCCTCAGTTGTCTGCCTCTTGTTTCCAGCTGTGTCGGCCTCAGGGCAAAGCAATGTTGTAATACACCAAAGAACCACAAGATGGCACCCTTGGGAAAGTCTTGCTTTGAAAGTTGGTTTCCCAGTTCTGACGTCTGTTCTAAACATAGCCTTGTAAAATGCTTGTGGAAGAGGGAAGAGGATCTATTACAGAGGAGGAAAAACACCAATGACAGAACAGCCCTGGCACTTTCTTGGGGTTTGGTATACAGAGTCAAGCCTTGATTACTTTCTTCTATTTCTTAATCATCAGCTTTTGGAGGCAGACGCATAGATTTATATAATATGTAAGCATATCTTTCATACGCATACATCTGTTTTCTGCCTCTGCTGATGCTCTATGTGATTTAGAAGCTGCTCATAATTTGGGAGAAGAGCCTGCTCTTCTTTTGGCTTGTGAGCTTGCATATCCACTCTTTTATTGCTTCTCTCCCCTATTTCACTTTCAGTGAGAATATTAGGTTTGCATGAAAACATAAAAAAATGCCTTTCTGGAAGGGGAAAAGCACGGTTAGATCAGCTCTCTCTGCTGTGAGCATCAGGCCAACTGGAAAGAAGATGAAAGGGAAGGGAGCTAGGATGGAAAGCAGGATCACCCGCTGAAACTGACATGTCTGTTCAATCTTCTCTCTTGCTTCCTCCAAACGTTTCTTAAAAAACAATTTAAGAAAAAAATCCATGTTCATGCTACGTTAAGCCTCTCATTTCTCATTTTACTGCCTGGGTGGCACTTGCTGCCACTTGGTAAGCTTACTTAAGAGAGGGAACGATGTCCAGTCGAGTACAGTTATCTGCGTTAAGTGAGAACCTTCCATTGGTTTGTGGTCTTTGGCAGGAAGCTAGCAAAAATCATAAGCTCAGAACAGATGCCATGTTTCTTTGGGGAATAACTTTGGCCAGCCTTCTTTTCATTTTTGTACCTGCAAGTGGAAAATTACCGCTTTAATGAGCTATATACCCCGTGGTAAAAATGTTTGAAATTACCCAATAGAGGGAAGAGGTCTTTTTAAAGATTTGTGAGAAGAGGTAATACAAAACTCCACTAGATTCCACTGGGGAATTCTTTTCTTACATTTTATTTCAGGGGTAGTTCTACTAGAAACCTGCATTTCTGAGCAAAGGGCCGTGAAACAGAATTCCAAACTAGTTACAACTGTGGGAATCAAGGCGCATAGTCATTTAGAGAGCATCTTTCCTGGTCTGGCTCTGTGTTGGGCATTAGTGGCGATGCAGAGATTAAAGCGACACTGTTTCTCTCCTCTGGGAGCTTTCAACCTAGTGGGAAAGACAAACATACAGAGACCTCATGTTATGCCTGGAATTACAGTTAAGTGCCAAGAGCAAAATAAAATCAAAGTACAGCTCTGCTTGGCTGAGCATGGCTACAGCAATTCGAAATCTACTAAAACACAGACTGTTAGCAAAGTCAAATTGTCTTTTGTCCTTGAAGTGTAAGTAACTGGCTGGATGTGGGTTTTTTCCTTCTTTTTAATAGTTTTCTGTTCTTTGTTAAATTTCTAAAATAAGCATGTTTAGTTTTTTTTTTTTTTGCCTTCATTATAAAAGCAAGTGGGAGTCTGAAGAGGAAAATGTATACTTTTTTTTTTGGCAATAGTTATAATAATGTTAACAAAAGCAAACACTTCCTTAGTGGTTACTATGGTGCCAGGTACTGTCCTAAGTGCTTTTATATATCAACTTATTTAATCCTCACAACCACCCTGTGAGAGAGGCACTACTATTAAATCCATCTTACAGGCCAGGCGCGGTGGCTCATGCCTGTAATCCTAGCACTCTGGGAGGCCGAGGCGGGAGGATCGTTTGAGGTCAGGAGTTCGAGACCAGCCTCAGCAAGAGCGAGATCCCCATCTCTACTAAAAGTAGAAAGAAATTAGCCGGGCAACTAAAAATAGAAAAAAAAATTAGCCTCGACATGGTGGTGCACTGCCGTAGTAGTCCCAGCTACTCAGGAAGGCTGAGGCAGGAGGATCGCTTGAGCCCAGGAGTTTGAGGTTGCTGTGAGCTAGGCTGATGCCACGGCACTCTGGCCCGGGCAACAGAGCCAGACTCTGTCTAAAATAATAATAATAATGATAATAAAAAGATAAAATCCATTTTACAGAGGAAGAAATCGAGGCACAGAGAAGTTAAGTAACTTGCCCAGGGTTACACAAGGAGTTAAGTGGCTGAGCAGGCTGGCTCTAGAGTTCAAGGTGTCTAATCTAGTGAACGTTAAGGAAGAATTTTTCCTCCTAAATTAATTTCCCAGATAACTGAAGCCTATCATTCTGTCTTGGGATTGGGCTGGGGAAGAAACCATTCCTGAGAGCAGGATGGGACAGGTGGGGAGATGCTGGGATTAAAAAGTTAGACTCAAATCTGGTTCAGTCACGTAGAGGAGCCTTCAAGTAGAGACCGGCGTTTCCAGCTGGCTGGCCTAGCCTGGCCTTAAAGGGCTCAGCTGACCCCGGGACCGCGTGAGGAAGGAGTTGCAGCAGAGGGAGGTGAGGGGCAGAGGATTCTGGAGAAAGGGAGTGGGGGTTAGGGGTCAGGTGAGGGTTAGGAGTTAGGGTTAGGGTTAGGGGTTAGAGTTACATGTTAGGGTTGGGTTTGGGGTTGGGGTTAGGGAGCAGGGATTAGAGTTATGTGATAGCATTTGGGGTTAGGGTTGGGAGTAGAGTTTGCTGTTTGGGTTGGGGTTAAGGGTTTGACAGTAACCATTAGGGTTAAGATTTGGGGTTAGTGTGAGGAGTTAGGATTTAAAGTTAGGTTTAGGGTTAAAGGTTAGGGATTAGGGTTAGGAGTTATGGGTCAGGGCAGGCAGTCAACACCCAGTTCTTTTGAGAGCCTAAAAGCTCTGGTCACTTGGCTGGGGTTTGGGAGAACACAGAATTCGGGAGAGTGATTTTCAAGGGCAAAGCAAGAACCCAGAGGGAGCTCTGGGTTACAGCCCAAATCAGGTCTCCCAAATAGATATAGAACAGGACGAAAGAAGACTCCTCGTGACAGGAGCTGAGCTTGAGTTTGGGGAGACAGCTATGACGAGGCAGTGCCTGGGCACAAGGGAGAAGTTCAGGAATCACAACTGGGACACACCCACAGTCAGGTGACCTGCTACAATAGCCACCTTGCAGGATGGGCCCTGGGAATTGAGGGCAGAGTTGAGCTACAGGGTGAGGTCTAGTGTACGTTTATGTAATTTAATTTTTAATAATGACCGTGTTTAACAACTGACTTGCAAAATTCCTGACAATTTAACAATCAGCTGTATTGCAAGCTGTTGCAAGTCTGCCACAGCACACCACTGGCCTGAATTCCATAGCCAATCCTTCCTGTGCCCACCATGGCTGTCTCTACATCATTGAGGCTTCCAGTTTTCCATGAATATCCAGAAGGGAATTGAGTTCTCAGGTGTCACCCATAGAGAAGGGAAACTTTAGAAGTATCTCAGTCACAACATTCCAATGATGGGCATTGGAACAGCTCCCCTACTGTTCAGCTAAAAAAAAAAAAAAAATACAACAAGCAGAAGAAATTCCCTTAGTGTTAGTATGCATGTAAATGCATGGTTCTTTTGGCTATGAATATGATGCTTTTATCATGGTGAAAGACGCATGCTGAAACCCCCTTCAGGGTACATTCCCACACACACAAACACACACACACACAGCCTATTAGGTATGTATTGTCGGGTGCTGCTTATACCTGTTACGTCTTCATACATCAGTCAGCTATTGCCACAATTACGATGTATGATAAGGCACCCTAAAACTCATTCATTGTTTTAAAACAACAATCATTTATTCTTGCTCATGCATCAGCAGATTGGCTTACCTAGGCTAGCCTTGACTGAGCTTGGTTCTAAGAAGCAGGTTGGATCTAGGTATACTCCAGCTGTCTCTCATCCTCTTTGAACTAGTCATCTCCCTAGGCCATATTCTGCTCACAACAGTGGCATAAATACAAAAGAACAAGCCCAACTGCAAAAGCACATTTCAGGCCTCTGCTTGCATCACATATGCTAACATCCTATCGACCAAAGCATGTCACAAGGTCAAGCCCAATATTAATGAGATGGGGAAATATACTGTGCTTTTAGTAAGAGGAATTGCAAAGCCACAAGACAAAAGGTATGGTGTAGGGAAGGGTGAAGAATTGAGGATAATAATGCAATCTACTACACTATGTGTTTATAAAACTGAATCACCCAGGAATCAGCTTTTGACTCTGAACTAATTGTTTAAATCTGTTGAATTAACAAGCTCTGGACTATATAGGCAAAGCAGGAAGAGAATTGCTATTCTAATATACAATACCACAGGAGGTGACATAGCTCCTCAAATCCAGTATCTTAGAGTAAACTTTTTCCAGCTTTTTAAGGCTGCGCCATACCTGGGAATGTGTTGGAGTAGGCTCTTCCTCACTTTTTCCATCATTGCTCAGCTATTCACTGGTCTGGCCATTTTTCTGCCCATTTTCTCTGCTATGCTTACACATACCTGTCATCTCTCTTTCTCCATCCACTATGGCTGCCACCACCTCCATCCCAAAGGGTAAAAGGAGAAAGGAGGAACTTCTAGGTACTACAGTGTCATGGTATAGTGGGCACACACAGGCTTAGCAGGCAGTCTGATCTGGGTTCGAAATTCCTACCTTTCAGTGACAAGCCATGTGAATTTGGAGAAGGTTCTCTGATGTTCAGTTGTCTCATTTACAAAGTGGAGATAACTGTACATATTTCTTAGGATGCTGGTGATTTAAATAATCAAGGCTGTTAACACCTAACTTGATGTCTCGCACATAGAAGACACTTGATAAATGTTTTTGGTTGGGAGATAATGTCACCAAATGTGATCCTATCTTGGATGGATTTTGAAATCTAAATTGTAACCTCAAAACCTGTAGAAATGCATTAGACCATAAGTTATTTTCTGGGAAAATGCTCATTGTCTTCCAGAAAGGTATAAGGTATCAGCCAGTATCAAGATGAACTTGAACTGCCCTGTGGAAAACTCAGAACTGGTTCCTCTGCACCTGGAGGCCACCCAAGGGTCATTTCATCCCTAACCTGGTTCTCAGACTCTGCATCTTTCTTTCTGCCCGTAACTGGTTAGCCTCTGCCTGCAATACATACCCCCACACCCCACACCCATACATACACATCCTCTTCTGTAGATGGCTACATCTTCTACAAAATGGAGCACAGTCTCTACCAAGACCCGTGAAAGGAATTCTGCGGGGTGATGGTCTTTAAGGCTTAGAGTGAATCCTCCCTGCCAAACCTGGAATTAACCCACCTTCCACTGCCTGTAGAGGTAATTGTGCCCTATTAAAATACAATGACAGTTGATTTGAAGCCAAGGGAGTGTGCTTGTTTGAAATAACCCTTGACTGTCTATCTCACCCACAATTCAACTCAATGAACACTTACAGGAAGTCTTCAAAGATAGAATTGGAGATCCAAAGATTTCTCTTTGGGCATAGGGGTGAGAAAGTTTGGAGTACTGAAGGAAGGTAGTTGGGCTTTTCAGAGGTCATAAACTCACTGGCAGGCAGGAAAAAAAACTGTGGTTAAGAATAATGTGCTAGTCTTCCCACCCTGACATTTCCTTCTGACCCTAGCTCCACCCCATTCATCCACTAAATAAAAGAAAGAAGTGTCATAATTGGGTACCCAGTAAGCTTTTCTTCTTATTCCTCCTTCAGCCAATTTATAATATGCAGAGTTTGAAGGTTGCTGGCAGAGGGATGGGAAAATTTGCATAAGAAGGCCAAGGGCCTTCTGAAAGGAAAGGTACTGTCAGCACCGAGGCTTTTCCGTGAGATTCAGAGATGAAATCTGTTGAAACGGACCTGGACCACAGACGACAAACACTGGGAGTAGAGAACAGTACGAGGGATCCTGCAATGCAGTTGCTATGAGGGTGGGGGAGACTGGAGCAGGGGGCTGACTGCAGCTTTGAATCAGAAGTGATATTCCTAGGTCTGGAGTGTGGGGCACCAATGAACTTGTCCCTGTGCAGTCCTCCTGGGGACAGGCTTAGCCTGGTAGAGTGGCCATGTGGATGGGTCTAAAGAGCCCTGGCCACTGGATTTGTTCTTTTCACATAACGTGGCTTCTCAGTCTACATCCCTTCTTTGGCAGCTATAGTGGGGACAAGTGGTCTCATCAGTTGCAGCGTTCCCCTGGCCTAGTGGTTGGGTGGCCAACTGGTGGTGATTGTAGTGTTCTCCAGTGTCAAGGGGGTGCTGTGAGTACTGATTCCCACAAAGAGAGATGGGATTTTTCAGCCTGGGACACTAAAACTCTCAAGGGATTCTTATAAGAGGGTATCAAAAGAGAGGAAATAAACGGATTTCTACTAGTCTGGGCAGGTAACCCTAAGCATTGCATTCTGGACAATACTAGGGGGGCCTTTACTTGAACTGGAAACCAAAGTCTTAGTCCCAGTTGCACAGTAATAAGGGACAAGAAAAAATCAATATAGAAATGTCTTTGTTGATATATTCTTGAATGCTAATGGAGCAGAGTTATGGTAGAGGCCTCTGGATTTGACATGCACCTTCATGTTATATTTTTTTGAAGTACAGAGATTTGGGGTTTTTTTATTGTGATAAGAAATATAAATTTTACCATCTTAACCATTTTTAAGTGTGCAGTTCAGTAGTGTTAAGTATATTCACATCGTTGTGAAACAGATCTCTATAACTTTTTCATCTTGCAAAACTGAAACTCTATACCAATGAGATAGCTCCCCTTACCTACTCTACTTTCTGTCTTTATGAATTTAACTACTTTACATACTCCATATAAGTAGAATCATACAGTATTTGTCTTTTTGTGACTGGCTTATTTCACTTAGCATAATATCCTAAAGGTCCATCCATATTGTATCATGTCACAGGACTTCCTTCCTTTTTAAGGCAGAATAATATTCCATTGTGTGTGTGTGTGTGTGTGTGTGTGTGTGTGTGTGTGTGTGTGTGTATAGCATGTTGATCCATTTATCTGTTGATAGGCATTTGGGCTGCTTCTACCTCTTGGCTATTGTGAATAGTGCTGCTATGAACATGGGTGTGCAAACAACTTTTTGAGACTCGGCTTTCTGTTCTTTTGGCTGTATACCCAGAAGTGGGATTGCTGGGTCATATGGTAGTTTTATTTTTAATTTTTTGAGAAACCTCCATACTATTTTCCATAGTGATTGCAACATTTTACAATCCTATCAACAGTGTACAAGGAGTCCCATTTCTCCATATCCTCACTAACATTTGTTATTTTCTGTTTTTGTTTTTGTTTTTTAATAATGGCCATCCTAATGGGTGTCAGATGATATCTCACTATGGTTTTGATTTGCATTTCTCTGATGATTCATAATGTTGAGCATCTTTTCATATGCTTATTGCCCATTTGTATATCATCTTTGGAGAAATGTCTATTGAAGTCTTTTGCCTACTTTTTAATCAGGTTATTTGATTTTTTGTTGTCAAGTTGTAGGAGTTCTTTATATGTTCTAGATATTAACCTTATTAGATACATGATTTTCAAATACTTCCATTTCACAAGTTGTCTTTTCACTCTTTCAATTGTTTCCTTTGATGTGCAGAAGTTTTAAAGTTTGATATAGTCCCATTTGTCTATTTTGCTTTTGTTGCCTGTGCTTTTGGTACCATATCCAAGAAATTCTTGCCAAATTTAATGTCATGCTTTTCTACTATGTTTTTTTCTATAAGTTTTATAGTTTGGGTCTTATGCTTAGGTCTTTAATCCATTTTGAGTTAATTTTTTTTTTTTTTTGAGACAGAGTCTCACTGTGTTGCCCAGGCTAGAGTGCCGTGGCATCAGCCTAGCTCACGGCAACCTCAAACTCCTGGGCTCAAGCGATCCTCCTGCCTCAGCCTCCCGAGTAGCTGGGATGACAGGTATGCCCCACCATGCCTGGCTCATTTTTTCTATATATGTTTAGTTGGCCAATTAATTTCTTTCTATTTATAGTAGAGACGGGGTCTTGCTTTTGCTCAGGCTGGTCTGAACTCCTGACCTTGAGCGATCCGCCTGCCTCGTCCTCCCAGAGTGCTAGGATTACAGGCGTGAGCCACCATGCCCGGCTAAATATGTATATTAAAAGAACCAACAGTACAATTCATTCTTGTCATTCTTTCGTGCTTTGTTAGTGAAGATAACATTGGACTTAAAGTTGATGATAGCACTGGTGAGATCAGGGCGGATAGCCCTGTGGTCCTTTTCAGTCCTGGGAGTCTGTGATTGTTTATGCTTAAACATCGCCAATACATTTACGTTTTAATTACAAATTAGTTATCTGTAAACTAGGACTTTAAAGAATCTTAAAGCATAAATCTTTTTAATCCACAATGACAGACTCTCTACATTTGTTAATAATTCAGCCAAACAAAATAACGGTAAATTAGTCATTTTGCATGTCGGATGAAACACATGCCCAAACAGAACATAAATGGTTATTTTTTCTCAAAGAATTTTGTTACAATCTCCACTCACTTGTCGTGTAAGGCTGGGACAAAATGGTTACACAATTACCCCAAAATTAAGTCCCACTTCTCAATTTACAAGCTTTCCATTTTATTCTATAAATTTTTAGCTGTCAGGGCTTCAGAAAATTATTACTGTCATCAATAGGAAGATTGTTTTAGTGGTACAGATGGCTGTCCTTTTATAGGCCAACTTAATGACTTGTTCTTATCTAATCTGTCATCTGTTATTTAGTTGTCATTATGAACTTTTTGGGTTTCATATCAATCAATTTTCCGTGTTTACTAAACAGATGGCTCTATTTGAAAAAAAAAACAAAGCAAGAAAGTGACACTTAATTACAAAAAAAAAATCCAAAGGCTACATACACTTTTTAATGTGCATAAATGAAATAAAAAATTGCTATTAAAAGAACTAAATTTGAAGCCAAAGTGAAATAGATTTTAAAACTCAATGGACATTCAAAGAAACAATCAGTAGCAGCTGCTACAAGCAGAACGCACGACTTTGAAAACAGGAACAGATTTTTCTTGCGTTTTTATCGCAACGATTTTTAAAAATCTCTCTTGACAAACAGAGATGACAAATGTCAACTTTTGTAACCCATCAATCCAGAAGCTCTTTATAATCCACAGGTGCTCCTCCTTTGTCTATTATTTGTAATCTTTTTGAGAGAGCAGGTAATGACATAAATACTTCCATTTAATGAAAATCGTTCCTTATCTTCGTCTTTTTGGGACGACTGTTTAATCGCAGGGCCATCATCAAATCGACACCCGAACTCAAGGGGCGTAATGGTAAATTCAAGGGGCTGGCGTGAACGGCATTAGAGTTCCAAAAATAAAAGCTACCACTGTGCCAAGGAAGAGCACCAAGCAGTTACAAGAAACTAAAGCATATTATCGCGAAATAATCTTATGTTACATTTATGATAGTGTATTTAAAATTCTGTGGTATTTGGAGTCCCACTGTGTGCATGTACAGCCCAGTCCCATAGGAACCCCCGTGTAACCGATATGAAGAACGGCTCGAACTGCTACTGTTAGAGCAGTTAAGTGATTCGCTGCCTACGTCTGACAGCTTGGAATCTTAATTCTTCATACCTGGTACCATTTTTTCCCCCCATAATATATAAGAAGAAGAGCCATTAGAAAAACTTATGTCATGTGCATTAAGCTTATGGATATACACTTGAATTAACAACATTTCTGGCCGAGATTCAAAATGACTTCATGTTTTTTAAGCCCAATTCAGTTAGAACCGGAGGTCAAGAGAAGAAATCGGGTGTAAAAGCTGACATAAAACCAGATTTCCTCTCCAGACCCTTTCGGGCACTAATTAATTCTTTGGAGTGTTTTTCTCTTCGTACTCCAGACCCTGTCCCCCAATAAATTTATCTCTTCTCAGGGCTTTCATTAGCATCAATTCCCCAAAGATGCCCAAATTAACATCCCAAGGTCAAGCCTCCCCACGAGTGTAAACAGCCACCCAGATCCACCTTAAACGCAACATCTCCAGCTGAACATTCACAAATTGATTTTATAGTCATTAGCAAAGGTAGCAGCAAAGCTACGGGAGTAAGGAGAGAGAACAGTGGATGGTTATTGGAGAACTTTACTTCATGTTAGCAGGTTTTGGGTTTTTTTAAAAAAAACTTAAAATGTTTACCTAACAGGTAAATCAGGTGTAGCTTTCTGTACCTACCTCATTAAAATTCGAATTTATTTTTGCAGCAGAATCTTCATGATTATGTGAAAATTGGCAAGGGCCTCCTACATTTTTACACCGTGAAGTCTTTGAGCTTATAAAAAAGTTGCGGAGAGAAGGCGTTTTCATTACGTAAGTCGCTGCATCATGGAGGTTATCTCCAGAATGACTTAAATGCTTCAGCTAGCTTTGCCCAAATGGTTTCTGAACAGAAGAGATATCAACGTGTGGGCCCTGACGATGCTGTTTCTTAGCCCCAAAGTCTGGGAAATGTGCACACTATTCCTATCTCTTACTGTGAAAAGCCAGCAAATGAAGAGACTTGTTAATATTTATTTACACCAACCTTCCCAACTCACCTGAACACAGACTGCCAACCCTTTACCACCTCCTTTCTTTCTGTCCCTCAGAAATACCTACCAACACTCTAAAAATAAATTCATTAAGGGACTTCCAAAAAATAAATAAATAAAAGTAGATAACATTCTCCAAAATTACTTATCATTTGAGGAGAAAAAAAAATCATGCTCAGAAATTAGATATGCAAATTTCCATATAGGGCTCTTAATCTTCGTAAATAATATATTATATTCATAATTCTATTTACATTTTAAATATTTAATTATGACTTACAGAAGTCACGCAGGAAATTGCATTGACTAACATCCTTAAATCTACTCTGTTATATTTCAGGTTTAGGGTCAAATAAAGAGTTTTGGGGGTTTTATTCGTTTTTTAATAAAAAGCACATAGTAATACTCTCAAAAAAACAACACTCTGTAGGACATCAGTGGGAGATTAATCTGATTACGGCACATCTATAATTTAACTATTTAGAACATTGAAGCATAGAGTTAATGTCATGAGTCCATTTGTTGATCTCTATATCATTTTATTTTTCTCTTATCATCCGGTCTCTGTTTTCCTCCTCCACCTCCAACATATGCCCGCACTTGGATTCTAAATTATTGGTCCACAAGAAAAAGAATCACGAGTGCAAATTCAGGTCAATCTACTTCAATGAATAAACAATACAAAGCTCTTTACTTCCTGATGGCAGAAATACATGAAATTAGTGACAGCCACGCCAATATGCATTAGCCTCTTTTTAACAAGCTGCCTTTTTTATCTTCTGTTCTCCATTTGCTTTCGGATGTCTTTTATTTCTTCCTTATCTGTGGCTCCTACTTTCTCCCAGACTTTTTTAAAAGATGTGTTTAGAGGCTGATATGATCGGTGCACTTCCTCTGAAATTAAAGTTTCTTTTGATATGGCGTTCAGTGCATTAACAGTGGAAATCAAATGACTCTGGCTGGTTACAAAGATGTAAGTCAACAGAGAAGAATTTAATCCGCTGGCGTTGGGTTTCGTAATCAGATAGAGAAGAACTTGCTTCTGTTCTAGAATCCACAGAATCAAAATTTCAAATAAATTGAAATTAAAATCGTAAGAAGTTTATTTATTTATTCAATATTCAGTGAATGCCTTTTATGTGCCAGGCAGCATCGGGTGAGGAGACACTGATGAAAACTGTTTAGACTCTATTCTTGCCTTCAAGGCTTCTAGTCCAGAAGAGAAGGCAGACGTGTGTGAACTCTGTATTTGAGTGTGCGGTGACCCGATTGCAACTGTGATAGCTGCCATGGGGAGATGATGGGGCTCGTCTGGCCTGGTCTGTGGGTGGGGACCGTCTGCCCGACTCAGTGGAGGAGCAAGCGTGTCTGGTGGTAGGGGGGAGGGCGGTGATGGCCCCCGTAACATCCGTTACCTCCTAGCAAAAGCACCCACAGAGAACGAGTAACTCAGGAGAGCAGAGTGCAACTTCACCAGCACTGCCCTGGCTCTGAGTAATCAGACTGCCATTTCTGAATCCCTCCGTGTTCGAATTTTGGGTGCAAACAGCTCCAGCAGCAGTGGAGGAGCAGGTTGAAAGCAGAAGGTTTGGTAGCAGAAAGGCCCATCAGGAAGTTTTAATCAAGGCACTAGATCCTGATGATTCAGGAAGCAGAGAAAGGTGAATGGATATGAGCTACACAGAGGGGGTGTACATGGTGAATCTGCTCATTGGGTTTATTATATGTAGCTTTTGAAAAATTAATAGTTTTGGTCCCTTGGCCCTCTTGAAATTTACATGATACTGAAATAGCCTCATCGATATGAATTTTCTTTTACATATAAAACATAAATAAGATTAGGCCTTGTCAGATGCTCAAAACAGAAGAATTAAGCCAATAAATGTTTCAATCAATCTCAAGTCCTTTGGGAACTTAACAGGACAACTGACGATTTAATTATTATTACCCAATCATTTACACACACCTATTGAGAACACATGTCGAGCAAAACAGTCCAGTTACCGTTATCTTTTGCACCCCAAAGTAATAAGCCCTTATTTCTTGAACAATATTTGATCACTCCAGCCGACTCAAAATTTATTTCCTCCTCTGCTAATCCAGCTCTGTAAGGTTTTAGTCAATTTTACTCTACGTAATTAAAGTGGACTGAAAGCTTTAAATTTAGGGAAAGTGTATTATTTAAAAAATGTCATGTGAATTATAACAACAGATTTTGGAGGCTGAAGGTGATGCCTAGTGGGGTCTTCCATTCCAGCTTACCTCTTACAAGCCAAGAGAATGAAGAAATAAATGCACACACACCAGACTGTCTACAACACAGCCTCTCAGTCAAAGCAATGACATTCACATAAAAGAATTCAAGCATGGAGCTAAAGCATACGCATATTCAAGCATCCAGGTAATAACTTGACTCTAAAACCTGTGCAGCCCAGAGCCAAGATCAAATAACATAATCAACTTTCCCCACACGCATTTAGAATGTTTCTTTAATGTTGAGATGTGATAATAGTCGTTTGGCTGTGTCTTTTTTTGAAAAGTCTATGGAGTAGGAGAGATCGCTGATCATTCAATCAGCCCTTGCAGTTTTCTTTGTTGTCCGATAGTCAACGAAGAGGATATTAGGAAAAAAAATTTTAAATGAGAAACAGGCCAAATTAATGCATGTGACAGAGAGCTTAGTCAAAGAAAGTTTGTAAGATTTTTGGATTTTGGAAGGAGAGAGAATTTAGAAATCTCAGTAGTATATGGTAGTGAGAAAAGGGAAAGAATGTTGGTAAAAGATTTTACTTTACTTTTATGTTATTAAAAATTTTTTCCTTTGCTATTTTTGCAAAAAAGAAAAAATTCTGCAGTGACGATTTTTTAAATGTTTTTCAATTATTTTGGGTGCCAGATTTCTGATTCTTTTGACATAACAACTTACTATGACATCCTTAAGCAGAAACCCAATAGAACTTGGTTTTTTATGGTTATAGAAATATTGAGAGTAGTAATCCTACCATACCATCCTTAAACCAGACATACAGAGTACGAGTAAAACCATTCTGTGAACACAATACCTTAAGGTTAATTCAAGTTACTTTCATATTCCAGAGCTGTCCTCTGCCTGGACCGTTCTACCCTCTAGCACAAATTTTCACTGGATCACGCCTGCTCAGATTACATATCCAGGCTTAAACATCTTTCTGCAGAAAGGTCCTCCCAGAGCCTATAGCTGTAATGGTGTCAAAGAGAACTCTCTACAATGATGAAAATGCTCTAGAGATCTGTGTTGTCCAACATGGCAGTCATGAGTCACATGTGACCACTGAGCACTTGAAATATTGTCATGTGACTGGGAAAGTGAATTTTTAATTATAATTAGTTCAAATTTAAATTAAATTTAAATAACCAGATGTGGGCAGTGGTTGCTATACAGAAATAGAACAAAACAAAGGCTGTTCTTTTATGTCATTGCTATTCTGCATGTGTCCTTTGTAGGATGACCGCATTTGTAATTATATAGTATTTATAATGATTTGTTTTATGTCCATCTTTCCCTCTAAACTATCATGATATCAAGGATAGTAATTAGGCCTGTCTTGATTCCACCATGAGAGCTCATGCTTGCCATGTAGTGGCTACTCAAAATGCTGCTGACATCATTTAAATAAAACTTTTCATTATTCCAATCACATATCACATGTTAATCTGTTGGTTACGTGAATTACAAAAGCTAATGTAAGAAAATTGGAATACTAGCTGTTTACCATGTGTGAACTGTCTGGAAAAGTCTAGAAAAATGCTACTGAAAATTATTAAAATCAGTGGGAAAATGTGGTTGCCACGGGTTTTTTTCATAAACCACACACACACACACACACACACACACACAGACACCCAAAACACAGCTGCCTTCACAAAAAGTCTTCTATTTTGCTCTAAAATCTGTTCTGGCTGTGAAAATGATGACACTTCTCTGCAAAAGGAAAACTTCAATGCAAAACAAATTCACAGTTTAGCTCAGGATGCTATGAGGAAGTTGACACAAAGAAGCTGTCCCTCTCTAGTTGAAATGACACATTGTATCTTTAGATCACGGCAGCTAATTTCTTAAAATCCTTGTAAACACATTAACTTCTCCAGAGGCAAAATGCTCAATAAAGTTATTCTCTGCAATATATGAATTTGAAAAATTTATTAGCGTAATGCAATGTACAACATAGATATGTTAATGCCTCCGGTGGGAACGGTGGCAGAGAGAAGGGGACAGTGTGTATAGACATATGAATTCCACAGAACAAGGCTGATTATAACTCAGTGGGAAATAGAGTTGGTTCGTTCATCGTTTGCCTGATTTGTTCATCCATCCGTTTATCTACCCCTCTCTCTATAATGTCCATTCTTCATAGTTACGGTATCTTCTATCATGGAACTCACAGGAAGCAAGGGGAAGTTAGGAAAGTTGCCAAGTGACGAACATATAAGCCCCTAGGGAAAGGAGCACCCAAGAGGGGTTTATAGCTCATCCTCGGAGGAGCTGTTAATATGAGAACAGTTCAAACCCATGCAACAGAGAATGTCAAAACACTTCCATTTAGAATTCTTAATAAAAGACCACCCCTTCCCTTTAATCCTGACTGAGCCACTGTCCAGTAGGACATGGAATTTGGGGGCGGGACAAAGGGAAACCGAATTCTGCATATGTGTTTCATAAATTCATAGATTAATGATTAAGACAATGAGTGAACAGTTTAAATATTAGAGGAAAGCTCATGGCACGATGCTCTGAAACCCATGAAGCATTGTGAGAAAGAACACTATTAAAAAATCCATGGTTTCAACCCGAACAAGCTGGTTGTTAAGACTGATAGAAAATCATAACATTACAACTTGCGTGTCAGTCTGTTTTCTGACGTGTGCCTGTCTGGTCAGGACGCACTCCGCCTTGCTGACAAAGCTGGCAAACCAAGACCATCAGCATAGACGTGACACTTACGTTTCCCTCTCCTGGTAGGTCTAGAGGCATTTAAATTAATCATCCGGAGGTTGAAATACCAAGGAATTCCTTGGTATTTCCAAGGATAATACGCCAAGTCCTATCATCATTTAGCAATAATTTAAAGAAGGGAAGTATCTTTCAAAAGTACAGAACAACCTACATGGATTTAACGTGTCAAAGTAACACGAAAAAATTATTTTACTATTAAGGTAAATTTCGAGAGGGGTGTGACATTTTGCTTTTTTGTCTTCCAGAAAATGAAAAATGTTTTTGAATTGTTAGCAATTCCTGACCCTCCGAAACACTGGACATGCCACAATGCAGAGGTCATGGTGGTTATTATGACGTGAATCTGGGCCGCAAGGCCCAGGCTAGGAAATTCATTTCTTTATCAAAAAAGTAAGTTGAAGAAAGATGCAACACGGATTCAAAGAAATAAAATGCTAACAGGAAGAAGAATATAACCTGTTGCAAGCACCAAAGTAGGTGCCACCAAGTAGGTGCTGCATATCCCCAGTCCTTGGAGAACTGCTCATGTGCCCCGTCTAAAATTGGTCTCACAGCGTCTGACTTTTGTCTTTGGTTGTACAATGATAAAGAATCCATTTAAATCCCACAGCAGTGAAAATGCGTGGGGAGAACTTCTAAAGGTTAATTGGGTTTTAGACACTTATCCCTAATTGTTCAAGATTTTATCATAATATCAATTTCTACATGAATGCACAGGCCCCCTGAGGCCATAAGACATAGATTTCATTCTAAATTCAAATACATCCTTCCATCCAAAAAGGGAAGCACTTTCCCCAGATAATTCCCACAATCACAATCCAACTTCCTAGATGGTCAAATGAACCAGACCTTCCCAAAATATTGCCCTATGTCGGGGAATGACTTGAAATACTTATCTGGTTGGTCCTGACATTACAGATACTCACTGTAGATAATTTGGAACGTTAATTAAATACGAAAATACATTATATAAGCTCTCTTAAGGAACTATATTTGAATAACACTAACATTTCAGTTTAGGAAAATGATGATTCTGCCATAGTGCATGGACCACATAAACTCCTCTGTAGATTCTAGGGATTATTATTGACACTGTTGTTTTTGTATATCTTAAAAGTTACATATTAAACAAAATGCAATATAGCAAATACAAATATACAAAGCTCCAGAGATGCTACTGGTTAAAAAATATTTAGGTAGATGTTTTGTTTTCTCCCTACGTTACAGCCCTTAACTTTCTACTGACAAACAGATACACCCACTGTACGTGCAACTTCAGGAAAGTTAACTGCCCACACACAGCTTGGGTAGCATGCCCTGCCTCCGTACCGCCACACCCCGCGTCTTTTAAGTCAAGAATCAGGGTCATTGTATTTTGTTTGGAAGGCTGCCAGCGCGTGCATTTCATCCTTCAAAACACGCTGGCTGCAGAGGCCACGTCACGTGGCGGCAAATAGCGTCAACTCCACAACTGGTCCCAACGCCACGGGCTTGTCACACCCAGGCCACGCCAGCAGCCAGCACACAGAGCCCACTACGCGTGAGGCACGACGCAGACTGTGGCCAGTGCCCCATTTAATACTCAGGACTAGCCCCGTGTCCTAGGCACTGTTACTGGCCAGTTCTGGCCGTCTCACTGGGATCCGGGTGAGTCCCTTGGGATTTGAAACATCTATTTACCCCACCGGAGAATAACGAGCTTATTTTGTTTCGACAGCCACGGAGGCATTTTATAGTTTATGCTCACTGTGTGTAGTTCCCTGTCACTGTCAGGTAGGGGGGTCTAGAGAAAGCAGCCATGTGGGTGTGGGAAGGAGTAAACCCCCTTGCTTTGTGGTAAAGTTTATGAGAGAATGGAGGGGAGGGGAGGGAAGGGAAGGGGGAAAGAAGGAGAGAAGGAAGGAGGGAAGGGGGAGGGAAGAAGGAAGGAAGGAAGGAACAAAGAAGGGAGAGGAGGGAGGAAGGGAGGGAGGAAGGAAAAGAGAGAGAAAGAGAAAGAAAGAAAGAAAGTACAATGCTGATTCTTCTTGCTTGCACTTCAAAATACGATGGTTCTGAAAAAGAAAATCACTCCTGTGCATAGTGAAATAATCATTACAGTCAGGAATACTTTTGATTAGAAAATAAACAAAAGATGGAATCACAGCTAAGTGAAAGAAGCCAGACATAAAAGGACAAATAGTGTATGACTCCCTTATATGAGGTTCCTAGAATAGGCAAATTCACAGAGTCATAAAGTATAATAGAGGTTACTAGGGACTGAGAGTCGGGGAATGGAGGGTTATTATTTAATGAGTACAGAGTTTCGGTTTGGGGTTGATGAAAGAGTTCCAGAAATGGATACTGATGATGATTGTACAACATCATGAATATAATTTATGCTGTTGAATTATATATTTAAAAATGATACATGTTATGCATATTTTACCACAATAAAAGAACACTAAAAAAATTAGAAAAAAAAAAAAGAAAAGAAAAGAACTGCCAACCTAGAATTTTTTTTTCTTTTTAAATTAGAGACAAGGTATAGTTGTTGCCCAGGCTGGAGTGCAGTGGTGTGATCCTAGCTCTCTGCAGCCTTGAACTCCTGGGCTCAAGCAATTCTCCTGCCTCAGCCTTCCAAGTAGCTGGGGCTACAGCGTGCACCACCACACCCAGCTATTTTTAAAGTTTTTTGATAAAGACGGGTCTCACTGTGTTGCCCAGGCTGGTCTTGAACTCCTGGC
>CAUYRT010101224.1:0-39422 GCA_963574885.1 Lepilemur ruficaudatus | reverse complement strand
CTCTGATTTGTGTGTATTGATTTTGTATCCTGAGACTTTACTAAATTCATTTATCAATTCAAGGAGTCTCTTGGTTGAATCCTTGGGGTTTTCTAGGTATAATATCATATCATCAGCAAAGAGTGAGAGTTTGATCTCTTCTGCCCTCATCTGGACATTCTTTATTCCGTTCTCTTGTCTGATTGCTGTGGCAAGGACTTCCAGCACTATGTTGAAGAGAAGTGGAGATAGTGGGCAACCTTGCCTTATTCCAGTTGTAAGTGGGAATGCTTTCAATTTTTCCCCATTCAGTAGGATATTGTCTGAATTTCTTTCTGTCTCATGCACATAAAAGTTCAGTTCTTAAATCATACCGTTTTGCTTTCTGGAATGCCCTCCCTTGCCCTTTCCTTAATCGAATTCTTATCCAACATTCCAGCACTACCTCCTCCAGGTAAACTGACTTGGTCACACAAGCCTTCATCCCTCATCATTTTTCCTAAGTGCTCCCACAGCAAAAGTTAGTATTTAAAGACTTACTGACTTGGAACATTAGTGACTGGTTTGTGCTTTAGTCTCATCTTCACAACTGGTCATAAGCCGTCTGGAGCAAGAATGTATGTCCTGCCTCTTCTGTATCCCCCACAGTACAGAGGATGGAGTTGGGCATTCTAATGGGCCAAAGTATGTCCACCTAAAATTCATATTGTGAAATCCCAATGCTCAGTACCTCAGAATGTAACCATATTTGCAGATAAGGTTAATAAAAAGATGATTAAGTTAAAATGAGGCAGGTAGGATGAAGACCTAATTCAATCTGACTGGTGTCCTTGTAAAAAGAGGAATAGATGCCAGGAATGCATGTGCACAGAGGGACAGCCATTTGCATAGCCAGCAAGAGGGCGGCCATGGGCAAGCTAAGGAGAGGAGGCCTCAGAGGAGACCAACCCTAGTAGCACCTTCATCTTGGATTTCAAGCCTCCAAAACTGTAAGAATACAAATGTCTATTGTTTAAGCCATCCATTGTGTGGCATTTTGCTATGACAGCTCTAGCGAACTAATGCAGGCACATGGTAGAACCTCTATAAATGCTCCTAGGTTATCTCTTTGGAGGAAAGAGAGAATAATAAGAAAAAGGAAACCCATTAAACTGTAGCAATACAACCAAGTGAAAATTAGAAAGTATCATGAATGTAAATAACAACATTAACTCATTAAGCAGAATTTAGACTTATTAACAAGGGTTGGTAGTTCTACACAACTATTCCCCATAAGAGCTAACATTTATTGAGTGTTTACCATGTGTTTTGTTTTACATGGGTTTAACCTATTTAATTTTCACAACTCTATTAAGGAAGTACTATTATTATCCCCATTTTGCAGATGAAGAAACTGAGGCCTGGAAAGGTTAAATGATATGCCCAAGTTCACACAGCTAGTAAATGAAAGAACCAGACTTCAAATGCAGGCAGTCTGCCTTTAGGGCAGGTACTCTTACCTGGCCTAATACCACCCTCATGGAACATGCTTTCAAGTGCTTAACTTTGAAAACCTAAAATACATTTTGCCGAATACCTTTGTCTATTTTTTAGAAAAACTTTATTTAGGTATAAATGCACCCATTTTAAGTGTACAGTGCTTTAGTTTCTAAATTCTTCTGCATTTTGAGAGAAATGAAATTATTTTGATTTACTTAGAATCTTCTCTCAGTTGCAAGGAAACTGATACAGTTGTTCAAACCTTTTCTGATACCTAAATGTCCCAGCAATATCCAGTTTCTGCTAAAACACTTCATGGAAATCTCACTACCTGTATTGACAGCACAAGAGAAGCCTCAATTGTGAGAAAGCTTCTATTCACACTAATTTGTCCTTTTGCTGCTTTCCAGAATTATTCAGAAAACAATCAACTCCTGGAAAATATAAGAGGTGCTAGATCACTGTCATTTCTTATTGTTGAGTAATACTCCATTGTATACATATACCAAATTTAAATATAAAATATTTTAAAATTATATAGCTACTTATGCTAATGTAATATGTAATAGATTCACATTCACAATACATTGAGTTTCCATACACATGTTGATGTATTTCTATTTACTTTGTATTACTTTTCATGATAAATACATATCCAAAATAATATTCATATAATTAAAATAGCTTAAAATAAAAGTTTGTGTCTCATAAAAAAAAAAAGAAAACAATCAACTCCTTTCTCAGTTCATCAATCCTCTGATATTTGAAGACAATTCACACATCTCCAATCTATGTTGGCAGTTTGTTCAGTTTTTCCCTCTGACAAAGTTTTGAATCCCTAGATTACAGTAGGAATTCTCTGTGCGTATTTGTTAAAATTCCTCTCGTAATGTGTCCCACCCAGAACCAAACACAATCCTCTAAACATGGCCCAATCTGCACAGAGCACAGAGGATCCCTCATCTTCTGTTTAATATTAGGTTGAAACATATGCAACTGCTATCTTTGTAGGACAAAATGTCCAGATAGCAACAATTCCAATTGGTCAACCTACAATATTTTTATTAATACAACTTAAGATCAAATTAACTATTTTGGCAGCAACATCATACTGTTGACAAATATGGAGCTTAGTCAACTAAAACATACAGCTCTTTCTTTGTCCTATGCACTGATAAATCCCATTCCCCCTAATCTTGAAATTGTGCAGTTGCTTTATTGGACCTAGGTCCTCACTTAGCATTTATTTAGGGTAATATTCAAAGAAGCCTTTGAAGACATTTGTTCTATCATCCAAAATATAGACTCTCCTTCATGTTTGTATCATTGCCAATCAGATCATTGTACCATCAAAATCCTCATACAGGTTGGTGGACAATATTGTGTCAAGGAAAGAAACTGAATAGCAGTTTATTAATTAGCCACCTTCTGTTTCAGGGAAATATCTAAGTTACTTTGTACTTATTCCATCAAAGAACATGAAGTTTAATTTGATAAATTCCTCTCCCGTCCTTCTTTGTGGTCACTTAATCTCAGGTACCACATACACTTCAATGCTTCAATGTGGTTGATAAAGACAATAAACATGCTATTCAGTCAACTTCACCCAGTGGCCCAATCTCTGGGCTTTTTTTTTTTTTTTTTTTTTTAGAGACAGGGTATTACTCTGTCACTCAGGATAGAGTGCAGTGGCATGATCATAACTCATTGTAGCCTCTAACTCCTTGGGTAACTGGGACTATAGTCGTGTACCACCACGCCTGGCTAATTTTTCTATTTTTGTGGAGACAAGGTCTCTCTGTGTTGCCCAGGCTGGTCTCAAACTCCTAGGCTTAAGTGATTTTCCCACCTTTCCCAAAGCACTGGGATTACAGGTGTAAGCCACCGCAATCAGCCCCCTGGGCTCTTGTGTTTGATATTTGGTTACTGCCTCCAGATGTGGTATGCCCCCTGGAAGGGCTTTTTGGCTCCCTCTGAAGGAATTTCTGTGCCTAACCCCAGTGTAGCTTCATAGCTCTCCAGCAGAGCTTTGACATCTGACCTGGCCCTGTCTTGTGCATCCCACCCCCAGACCCCATATCCACCTGGCCAATCCCCTTTATGTGGGAATGCAGCCCTATTTCACAAAGACCTTGCTTCAGACGGAACTCTCCCCAGTAGTTGAGGGACTCAGTGTCTGGTAAACATAGTGGGGGACTTCGAACTGTCATATAATCAACCTTGTCAGGTGATCTTACCCCTCTGGCTTGCAGGCCCCTCTATATCCTGAAACCTCTCTCCCACCTTCTGGTTGATGCCAAGAATTCTATCATTGGTAATTCATTCCTTTGACTTTACATTTTTCCCTGTTGAATTGCAGTTTCTTCAAGGAAATCAATGCAGGGTTCTCCAGCCATTTCTCTGACAATGGCTATGGGAGGAAGGGGGAAGGAAGAAGAAGTCAGAAAACACTTAAAGAAACCAGGAACTTTGGATTTGTACCTTAAGTGAATTCAAGTAGTGAATGAAATAAATATCAAATCTCACTAAATAATAATAACAGCAAATATTCAAACAATATTTTCCTCACATCAGCCCATGAGGTAGGTCAAATTGTTAGCCCAATTTCTACATGAAAAAACTGAGAACAGATAATTTGCCCAAGGTTGTATATCTAGTAAAGAATAGAGCCAGGCTCTAAAAATAGTAAGTCTGGCCCCAGAGCTCAAGTTCATAACCACCAAGTTATAGTGCCCCTAGCTTCATCACTTCTCATTCCCTCCATGAGTCTTTCCTGTTGATGGTGAGAACAGTCCACAGAGCTCAGACAACAAATGGACATCAATAAGAAAAGTTCCCTGAAGCAGCTCTGTGGCAGGTTCTCTGGGCCTATTCCATATGGAGAGGATCATTATCCCCACCAGGGACCCTCTCTGACAGGAACATGGCAGAGTTAATGGGTGGATGGCTGATTTGGACTTGCCTCATCAATTTTTCTGTAAGGATCATTGCTATTTGAGTAATGGACAACAGCTTCTTAAACCAGAGGGGTTCAGGATCCACAAGAAAACTGACATAATTAGATAGTTTTTGTTGTTAGTTGAATCACAGCAAAGATTGGCTGACTTGTTTGGGTGAGCAAATAAGCCCACAGGTGAACTTAAGTACATCACAGAACCTCAAAACTAGATGTGACGTTACAGAGTCATCTGGTCCAGCAATCTATGAGACACTGGAATTGTCTCTAATCACTCCTCTCCCCACATACATACACCACCAGCAAGCAGTACTCTAGCTTAAACACCTCCAGGAATGGAGATCTCACTACCTCCCAGAACTTCCATTTCTGTTTGTTCAGTGCAAGTCAGTCCAGATGAATAAGAATGGATTTTGTGCCTGTCAGAAGTTCACCACTTAAGTGGCTGGGAAGGAGAATTTTCAATACTTCTAACAGAGTCTCTATCCCTGAGAGGTCACTGGCATTCAAGAGGAGAAAGGACTCCAGATTTGTCCTGGGATGCAATAATGAAAAGACCAGTTAGCTAAATGAGAAATCCCACATTCCTCCTGGAGTTTACTGATTGAGCAGGCTGCAGGGGGCTTCTGGGCTGAGCTTTTGCGGCAGCTCCACTCTACTCCTCTGCCTTTTGTCTGAACTCTGGGTCTCCCTAGGGATGCGACTCCTACAGTAAACTTGTCGAAGGATAGCAGATAAGGATATTCTTTAAGTTCAGCCCTAAATTATAGGCCCCTCTGAGAGATAGCTGGGAATCATGAGCCAGGCAAGCCAGCAGGCAGAAAGGAGGCCTCTAGGCACCAGCAAACACAGCTCAGGGCCCCCAAAAGAACAGGTGACTAAGCAGAAAGTATCATCACAGAGCTAGCACACAGAGGACTTAGGCATCAGCCTCCTTAGCACAGATTCACCCTTCTCAGAGGTCTCAGTACCCAAAAGGTAACACCAGGCAATACCTTAATGCCTTAAATTATAATAATCAATACCAGTTTTTGAGCACTTACTCTGTGCCTGACCAGGTGTCTCATTCTTCATATACATTATCTCCTTTAATCCTTCCCACAACATCACTGAAAGGCAGATATTATTGTTTTCCTCATTCTTCAGGCTCAGAGATGTTAGGTAATATGCCCAAGGCCACACAGTTGGTAAATGACAGAGGCAGAATTCTAACCAGACTGGAATCCAGGCTTTTGTGACTCCAGAATCCCTATGCTAACTACTTTATCATTCTACCTGTCCCAGTGAGGCTTTTACAGCCACCTTGAATCAATGTTTTCACATTGCCCCTAGAGCTACCATCTTGCTAAAATTTCTAACTGTACTCAAAACCTTCAGTGGCTCTGTTTTTGCTTCTAGCACAAAGCTCAGGATCCTAAGGGTAGTATTTAAGGCCTCCTCATTCTGGCCACAGCCAACCTTTCAGATTTATTTTCTATTACTTGAATCATATACCCATGCCCCACCTTATCCCCTTCTTCTTTTTTTATCCATTGGCATTTTCATTTTAATTTAAAAACATGTTTTTTTCTTATTCCCTTCTTCTTATGCTCCAATCATGCTGGCTGACTCATCATTCTCTGGAAATGCCACACCTCATCCTATCTTTGCTTACACTGTTTCCTCTGCTTGAAAATCCTTCCTTAATCACCCTCATTCTTCATCTTATAATGTTTTCACATCCTCCAGTGTTATAATTATTCCTGCAAGAACATCTCTCCTAATCAAAGCAGAAATCTCCATGAGCACACAAGAACGTACTGAGCAAATGTCAATCATAATTTGATATTGGCTTCATAGAATGAGTTAGGAAGGATACCATCCTTCTCAATGTTGTGGAATAATTTCTGTAGTATAGGTATGAGTTCTTTTTTGTATGTTTGGTAAAACTGTGAAGAGTAGCCATCCGGTCCAGGACTTTTTCATTTTGGGAGGTTTTTAATCATAATTTGAGACCTAGGTGTCCAAAGAGAGGTTCTTATAAAAGGTAAGCCTTCTCAATCAGGTCCCAAAAACTTCTGTTCAGTTCTGTGGATGAATAAAGGGAGTCGTAGGTTTACGGATTGCTCAGCCCAAAGCCCAGCCTCCTAGGTGTGGTCTCTGGCAGGCCTAGGCCATACCAATAAGTGTGATCCAAGAAGGGGAGGAAGAGAAGCCCGAGAGAGGCACTAAGAACTCTGACAATGTTATCTCATTCACTTCCAAGTGTTCCTATTAGCTATTTCAGTTCCTTTGTGATTGTCCCCATTCCAAATGCCTCAGCCTTCCCCCAATTTTCTCAAAACCAAACTTACAAAATACTTTAGGAGAGTTAACTGCATCTCTTCAAGGCTAGGTTGCATGCAACAACCCAGATGAATCTCAAAAATTTAATATTGACCAAAAGAAGTCACACATAGAATACATCCTGTATCATTTCATTCAATGAAATTCAAGAACAGGCAAAACTAATCTATGATTTGAGATGTCAGAATATTGGTTGCCTTTTGGAGAGTGTTGAATGGGTGGAGGCACTGAGGGAAACTTCTGGGGTGCTGGAAATATTTTTGTATTGATTTGTGTGGTGGTCACCTGGATGTGGATGTGTATAAATGTTTATTGAGCTGTATACTTAAAGTTGAGGCATTTCACTATATGTGTGTTATATCTGAATTAAAAAAGTTAAAACTCACCTCTTTCCACAACTCCCCCAAATCACTTTCAAAATCTTCTAAATAACTTTCTCATGTGTCTTTTGAGGGCAGCCTGTATCTCTAAACCACAAATACAACAAAAACCCTCAAAAAATAAACATTTATTCTTCTCCAGGATCCACACACAGCTTAAGACATGTTCAGCCAAGATGATTTGAAGATTCTGATTCTGAAGGTTAGGATTACAGAAAACATTGAGTCCCACAGGGGCTCCAAGAGAGAGTAAGTTATAAATTTAAATTTGATAAGAGCAGGTGGCCTCTCAGAAACACCATTCCCCATCTCTCCTCCACTCCTACTCATCCTGAGGCCCAGCTGAAATGTCTCCTCTCTGCAATGCATTGTCTTTTCTCTTTTTTCCCCACATTCCAAGACTCAACTAGTTAGTAGCAAAACATGAATTGGAGCCTTGCTACTCAAAGTGTGGTCCACAGACAAACAACATAGGTATTACCTAGTAGCTTGTTAGAAATGGAGAAACACTGGCCCCACTCAGACTTACTGAATCAGAATCTGCATTTCAACTTGATTCCAAGATAACTTTTATGTACTTTAAAGATTAAGAAGCTGTTTAAGATAGTGCTTACTCAAATTTAAAGTGCCTACAGATCATCTGAGGCAATCTTTATAATTGCAATCCTGGATCCTACCCCAAAGATTCTGATTCAAAAGTTCTAGGGCCAGGAATCTAGATTGTGATAAGGCTGGATTTGAATGTTTATAAGACACTTGGCTCAAACTTGAAGAGCCCTTGCTGACAGAGAGAATACCACAGATGGTAACTGAGTTCCTTGTCAGTCCCCAGAAGCCTAATGAATGGATATCAATTATAATTTGAGACTTATTTATCTAAAGAGAAGCTCATGAAAAATGTAAGCCCTGCCTAGGCCTTTCCAATTAGGACTCAAAGATACCCTTTGCTCATAGCTTGGTGCCCTCAGAGAATCCCTTGTCAAGTTCTCATCTACCTTCTTTTTGTCACTTTTCATCCATCTCAAACAAGAGAAAACCCATGTAGTCCAGGATCTCATTGTTCTCAGAACAGAGACTATTTCTATGTAGATTAAATAACAGGAGCCACTGCAAGCAAACCAGCACCAAAATGAGCCATAGGACTCTGTCACCTGTTACTGTGGGCCAAATCTCCCTGGACAATTGCACCCAAGAGTACCTGAACACATCTGACATACCTGGCATCCTGGAGCCAAAAAGCAAGGAAAAGGCTCAGGCAGGAAATTCTAGTCAGAATGTTAGGAACCACTCTTTAAAGTGGTAACATTGACATGTCCCATCCATTGTTGATATCAAGTCAAGAAAGAATTTCACTAAGCATTTCACTAAAGAGGCCAGTTATCAGATTGACAAAAATTAAAATGGATTCTAATACCCAGAGTTGACAAGGGATAAAGAAGGGGACGCTCACACAACTCGGAAGAAAATAAATCAGGGTAGACTTTCTGAAAGGCATTTTGATAATACGTATCCTGAAAAAAGGTGCTAAAGTGGAGTACTTGAGGTATCTTGGGGAAATTCATCTGAAATGATCTAAAACCTGATTTAGATACACTTTCCTACCTATTTTTGCCAATTATCTTAGCTAAAGTTGTAAAGAATGAGAACACTTGTCTTTGTTTTGCGTTGCTATAACAGAATACTACAGATTGGGTAGTTTATAACAAAAAGAAGTTTATTTGGCTCATGGTTCTAGAGCTTGGGAAGTCTAAGAACATGATGCCTGCATCTGTCAAATGACTTCATGCTGAATCATCCCATGATGGAACATGGAAGGGCAAGAGAGGGTGAGAGCAAGATAGCAAGAGAGGGCCAAACTTCCTTTTATAGCAACCCACTCTGGTGATGACAATGAATCTATTCACAAGGACAGAGCCCTCATGGCCTAATAACCTCTTAACAGTCCAATTTCTTTACACCGTCACAATGACAATTACATTTCAACATGAGTTTTGGAGAGGACATTCAAACCATAGCAACACCCATTGCTGGTGAAAGTATGAAGAAAGAGGCACTTTTATTTACTGCTGATAGGGTTGAAATTGATACATCCCTTTTGGAAGGCATTTGAGAAATGATTATTAAGAGCCTTAAATATGACTGGCAATTCCATTCTAAGAATTTATCCAAAGGAAGTAATTTTAAATGTGTGAACAGATGTCTACACAGGGATGTTTATTATGGTTTTGCTTGTAATAGTGAAAAATGGAAATAACCTACATGGGCAACAATAGAAGACTGGTTAAAGAAATTGTGAGCCATCCATATACTAGGATCTCATGCAGTCATGGAAAATGTTATTTCAGTCTATTTTTATGAATATACAAAGATGTTCACAATATATTGTTAAATGAAAAATCAGTATACATAGTAGGATTCTGTTTTTCAAAATATCCATATGTTTGCATGGATTTGTTAGCACAGGGACAAATCCACTGTGATAGATGCTGATACTGGTTAGTCCTTATGTGATATAATTAGAGAAGCTTTTAAAAATTGCTTTTGCTTTTTCACATTTTCAAATTTTTCTGTAATAAACATGAATTTTTACTAAAATTTTAAAATACTAATTCTTTCAAAAACTAAAAAAAGATAAGCCAAGATAATGACATAAAGGAGGAGCTGCTCTCTTACTATTCTAACATGTTCATCTTCAAAGTATAGAGAATCTCTAGAGCAAACTGCAAAGCAATTATAATTTGTTCTTGAAATGGTACTTATACTAAATGTTTAAGGAACAGAGAGGAACTATCATTGATTAAGAACAAATACACCAGAAGCTATACCCTTGTCTTTTCCTAAAAAAGGTTCCATTGGTATTCTTCTTGCTTATTTACTTGACATATGAAGGCAGAAGACTGAGAGTAAAGTACAGTTAATAGTCCTGTCACTTTTGTGGACACTCATATTTAGTTCCCATTCATACTTAGATGACATATCCTTCCACCCCAGTGACTCCCCCAACCACCAGATAGAGACTACTCACTGGATTAGACCTCAGAGGTCCCAGACACAGCCCCAGAGCTTACAGGGAAGGACAAGGCAGAAAAAAACATAAACAAGTGGATATCTCTGGGAGTCAGCAGAGCTGCTGAGGGGACTTCATGTAATTGAGTCTCTGAAGCCTATATGAAAAGCAGCAATCCAGGAGTGGAGAGCACTGCTCTCTCCCAATAAGCCATGAAGCACCCAGCCCAATGCAGCCAGACTAGGGCAATGTAGAGGGGATGGCCAAAAAGAGTTTTGCCATCAATCATCCCCAGCACGACTCCTCTCCCATCCCCATCCCTACCAATAATTGTGCTTTCTAAATTGCTAGTTATTGAAGTCCTTAAAATGGCCTATTAAAAAAAAGCAAATAAACGGCTGGTCATGACCCATGAGTCATGAGTCATGACCAGCATTTTTTAAAAATGCAATAGAATGAAAAGAAATGAGTTAAGATAGAGATAGGATAATATATGATAGAAAATGTGAGAGTGCCTCTCAGGTAGTAAGAAAATAAGTATGGGGGTTGTGAGTGTGTGTGCGTGCGTGTGTGTACTGGTAGCAATGTTAAATGTATTACTCTGGGATGTGGTCATAAAGTTTGAAAGTTGGAAAAGTAGAGGTTTTGTATCTGCATGCTACCGCCCACTATACTGCAAGGTGTTGTCACTTGAATCCCCTAACCCAGATTTGCTCCCTGTCCTCCACTTTAGACCAGTCAACCTCTTCACCCAGCTATCTTTTGACTAAGCCTAACTTTTTAAAAACACAGTCCCAATACTATAAATTTTTTTTTAGATGATCAAAAGCCTACGAAAATACCTATTGAATGCTACCCAAAATAAGGGAAGAATGCTTGATTTAAGGCACATTTTTCTCCCACCTATTCATGTGCAAGGGATAGATTCATTTTATGAAACAAAAAAAATCATGTTTATTTCATTCTTTTCTGTAATATTCAGTCTTATCAGACATGCTTTAATGTTGATTGTTACTAATAGTGTGCTTGGATTACAGAAAACAAATAGGTTTATTAAGTTGCTAGTAGTTAAAAAAAACTAAAGATATAATTGGATCAAGAAGTACATGAAAAATTAATCTCAGTAAAATATCTCCTGGACTTAGTTTCTGAGCAATTGCCCTATAGTCTATAATTATGAATAAAATACCCTTTGCAAAGACCTCATCAGAATCAGAGAGAAATGAGAACAATAGAGTAGGTATTACAAAAGATTGGTTCTTCTCAGATAATTGTTTTTAATAAAATGGTAAAAGTGTAGAAAACACCAGGCAACTATAATTAGGATAATAATCTATTGTTCTACAGGAATATGTACCCTGTTGTCTCTTCTATTGGAAAGCAACAAAGAAAATACTGAAGTAAAGGATGGGTGAATACGCTTGAAGGATGGTTATACATTGAACTGTGCAGGTCATTAATTAATCTTTCCTTTATGGCAGAATCAGCCAAATAGCCAAGAGTGGATGCTGTACTGTCTGCAGGCTCAGAGCTCTATTTTTAGAGAGAAGACCAAGGGGACTACAGGATTGCTTTTCAATATAACTGTATTTCAATTTATTTCTATTTATTTGCTTAGAAAGAATAACATTCAGACACAAAGCATCTTTTCTTCACTGTTAAATTCTATTTTCCATCAATAGTTAACTGTGTGAACCTATGATCAATCTCTTCAGTTAGGATAAATTCTAGGAATGTTGGATCTATGAAGTTGGGTCTTAATTTGATCATGGATTTGACAGAGATGTGCTTTCAAAACAGGGTACCTAACCAGATACAAGACAGCTGAGTGAAAAGATCTGATTTTCATCACCATTTTCCAGATAAAACATAAAGGGTGGGGGAAATCAAAGTATCTCCCCAGCTCAGGGACCGGGAAGACAGAGATGCCTTTGCTCCAGAGTTCCCATCCTCTGGCTGCTCTGGATCAGATCACAGTCAGATTTTTTCCTGGTGCCTATAAAGAGCATGCCCTTGTCCACCCCAGGAAGACTGTCATTATGTGCTGGACCTACAGGCCTGACATGGGGGCTATGCCAATCGAGCTTCAAAAAGAGGTCCTTGCCTGCTGGGCCACAAATCTTTTTCTTCTCCACTAAAGCTGAGGATCCTCAGACAGCAGATTGCTTTCCTATATCCTGACAATCCTGATTTAAATATAAATTTGGCAGTATTGTCCAGTAGTTAATAGCACAAACTCTGGAATAAGACTGCATAAGTTCAAGTCCTCTGCTATCTATAGCTATGGGGCCTTGGTCAATCCCCTAACTTCTCTAAGCCTCAATTTATTCATCTGTAAAATAAGAGTTAACACAGTGAATACCTCAGAGGGCTGTGATGAGGATTAAATAATTAAATGCAGGTAAAGTTCTTAGCTCAGAACACAATGAATACTTAATAAATACTAACCATTTTTATAATTGTCATCAACCAGTGGGAATATTCATCTTCTTTTTTTAATATAACAAGGGTTTGGGGACTACATAAAGAAGAAGAAAGTGACCACTACTAGAAAAGAAGTTACAGTTGTTGGTTTTCCATATCAACAGAGTCGTCTCTGCCCCCTTACGTTAAGTGACTTCTGCCACCAGAAGTGAACACAACACATATTCCTCTATGCACACACTCACCTTGTGGGATGCTTGAACTAGTTCCAACTGAGTTTCCTATGAGGGCTTTGAGCTGAGGGCAGGTGTGTGTGTGTGTGTGTGTGTGTGTGTGTGTGTGTATGTATGTATGTGTATGTCTTGGTTTGTCAAAGTCAAATGGATCTTTGGTGTAAGGAGAGTCCTTTGAGCTTCTCCATCTCTGAGTGAGTTTGATTTCCCTCCACACCTTACCTGCCAAATGGAAGCATTTCCATTTGTAGAAGTGTTTCATCTTCTCCTTTGGACACTCCCAAAATGATCTCAGTATGCTCTGAGACAGCCAAATTTACCTTTAGCCAAGTCTTACCACCTACAAGTTCTTTATTGTTTTGTTCTAAAATCTGCTTCCTTCTAGCTTCATCTAGATACTAGGTGAGTCTCCTCAGGGGTCCTAACAGCAGAGAGTAAAATAAGGACATTTATATCATGAACATTAGCAGGAAAGGTCCAATTTCTTCCAAAGGGAGGGATGCAGTATCTCTGTATCTCCACTTATGGTTCTTTGAGATACTGGTGTCTTGGGTTGGCAAGGGTTTATCTTGGACTTGAATCGCAGCTGGCCAAGGCAGCTCCTCTGGCTGGCTCCCCACTCCAGGAGCAATTTTCCACTTTGCTATTTTCCTGACTGTTCTAGGTCCAGCTTGGGCACACAATATCCTCCGCCTCACCTGACCTGACACCAGGTTTTAACTGCTGTCTTCTCAAGAACATAGGTTGCCCTGACTCACCTTGAGGTATAGGCAGTTGAGAGCCTGTGAGCCTAGACTTTTCCAAGTAGCCGCAGTATCACTCTTTCTTCCCCTATCTGGACAGAATCCTCTATTTAAAGTCTCATGAACTATCAGAGATGAGGACGTTGTTTTCTCTTAACACAGATTAAAACAGGTGAAGTAAAAGAATGAAATCGATAAGTTAAAGGTGCTGTCAGAGATGCTGCTCGAGGGATTCCAGGTGCCCTGAGCGTACCCATGGCCTCAAAGCCATAGTGCCATGTTCCCCAGGCTGACCCACAAGCCTCTTTGGCTTATAAAGTGCAGTCGACTTGGTTTAAGCCCATTAGTGATCATTACCCATCACTACTGGCAAATCCTAAAGCTGGTGGACAGCTGAGGAGGAGAGGAACATGAGTGTGTGCACATGTGTGTGCTTTAGAGAGATGGAGGATGTCATTTGTACCCAAGAATGGTGGCTCCACTTGTGCACCTTGTGATCCCAATTTCTTTTTAAAACTTAATTTTTTTGATCTCTGTATCAGTTATATATAATTTATTTATTCCACATTCTGCAAATTTATGAGGTCATTTTATATGCCTAAAAATACAAATGTTGTGTTAAGCTTTCCTATCTATTATCTAATTAACACAATGATAAAACAGAACATTGGCCATTACACAGTATCAGTTCCTGTCTGCCCTAGGCTGACTTGATAACCAAATGTTAAATGTCCTTCTACATCTCCTCTACCAGCTGTGGAAAGGGAACAAGCTTTCATGTAGCTCTCCATCTTTTAAATGTAACATTTTGGTTAAATAAAATCGTGTTTCCAAATAGCCACTCGGCAATTTTGTTTTCTAAATTGAAGGAAAGGATGGAAAAAGGGGACTAGGATTTATTGCATCTCAGTCATGTGCTAGATATTTTACTTATATCAGTGGAAACATTTTGAGGGAGAGTTTCATTTGTCTGGTAAAAATAAAGGAATATTTTTATGTCCTAATGTTAATAAAATGAAATACATTATTAAACCTGCAAATTTGAACCTGTGCTTAAAATCAATTTATACCATGATTTCTTAGATGCTGTTTTGGTAAACACTAATACTTTTTAAACCTTTTATTTTGGCCAGGTGTGGTGGCTCACGCCTATAATCCTAGCACTCTGGGACGCTGAAGCGGGAGGCAGGAGAATTGCTCCAGCTCAGGAGTTTTAGACCAGCCAGAGCAAGATCGAGACCCTGTCTCTACAAAAAATAGAAAAATTTGCCAGGCATGCTGGCACACCTGTAGTCTCAGCTACTGGGGAGGCCAGGGCTGGAGGATCACTTGAGCCCAGGAGTTTGAGGTTGCAGTTAGCTATGATGACACCACTGCACTCTACCCAGGGCGACAGAGTGAGACTCTATCTCAGAAAAAAAGAAAAAAGGCTTTTTATTTTGAGTTCATTATAGACTTACAGAAAAATTGCAAAGAATACAGAGAGTTTCCATATATTATTTACTCAGCTTCCTCTGATGTTAACATCTTACATAACCATGATAAATTTGTCAAAACTAAGAAATTAATTTTAGTACAGTACTATTAACTAAACTCTAGACCTTATTTGGATTTCACCAATTTTTCCACTAATGTCCTTTTTTCTGTTCCAGGCTCTAATCCAGGATCCCGTGTGGCTTTGAGTCACCAAGTCTCCTTAATCTCCTCAAATCTGTAACAATTTTTAGTCTTTCTTTGTTTTTCGTGACCTGGGCACAGATGAACACTAGTTTTACAAGGTCTTTTGTCTGGGGCGGGGGGAAGAATTCTGTTCAGTCAAATTTAGAAACTGCTAGATAAAAAAGACTTCTTCATCAGGGAAATGATAATCAAAACTACAATGAGATATCACCTCATTCCTGTTAGAGGGGCTATTATCAAAAGTCCACCACGGCTATTATCCAAGCCCACCACGATAACAAGTATTGGTGAAGATGTGGAAAAAAGGGGACCTTTGCACACTGTTGATCAGAATGTAAATTAGTACAGACATTATGGAAAACCTATGGAGGTTCTTCAGAAATTAAAATTGAGCTACCATATAATCCAGCAATCCTTGTGGGTATATATCCAAAGGAAATGAAATCAGCACCTTGTAGAATTATCTGCACTCCCATGTTCATTGCAACATTATTCACAATAGCCAAGATATGGAGACGACTTAAGTGTCTCTCGATGAATGAATGGATAAAGTAACATAGTATATACACACAATGGAATACTATTCATCTTTAAAAAAGAAGGACATCCTGCCATTTGTGGCAGCATGGATGAATCTGGAGAACATTAAGTGAAATAATTCAGGCACAGAAAGACATATCACATGATCTCACTTATATGTGTAATCTAAAAAATGTTTATTTCATGTTAGTAGAGAGTAGAGTGGTGGTTACCAGAGGCGGTGGTGATTAGAAGGGAGGGGAGGTTAAGGAGATATTGGTCAAAGAATACATATTTATGCTTAGATAGTAAGAATAAGTTCAAGAGATCTACAGTATAGCAAGGTGGCTACAGTTAATGATATATTGTACTCTTGAAAAATGCTAAGAGAATGGATATTGTGTTCTAACCACAAAAATGATAACTATGTGAAGTAATGCATTTATTCATTAGCCAGATTTAACTATTCCACAATATGTATACTTCAAAACAGCATATTGTATGCAATAAATACATACAATTTTATAAGTCAATTTAAAAAATAAATAAATTTGAAAAAATAAACTCTTCCTAGAGACTAGAAGAATGTACTGATATGTTTTATTAATATTCAAGTGAAACTTGCAATATGCAGCACTTCCTAAACATTTGGCTACAGAGGCGGGGCTTCACAGAGCCTCTCTTGGGACTAAGGCTCTGAGGAATCCATAGGGAAATTCTGGTTTAGATGATTTTTATTACAGTAATCTCCTTCCTGTTCTTTATTTCTGTAGTCCCATACATGTTCCTTCTATTCTCCAGTCAACCACCGGAGTGAGCTTACCAAACTGCAAAACTGCTCCAAAAACTGTCTTTATTCTACCCTCAGGTACAGGACTTGAATTTAAACTCTTCTGTATGCATTCCAAGCCCACCACAAGCTCATTGTGGCCCATCTTCCCAGCTGCAGCCATATGTATCTTCCAGTAGCCCTCTCTGAACCTTGCTCTCCAGCCACACTAGGTGCCCAGGTATCTTCCAAATCTGTCTCTGGCCTTTCAGTACTCTCACTCTGCCTTTCACAACCTCCTTCTTGGTCTATCAAAACCCACGTCATCCTTCCAGTCTAATACAAATGCTAACTACTCTCTGAAATCTTCCCTTTATTTTCCACTCCCCCAAGCACAAGCTCAGAATTGAATCACTCTGCACCTGGGTTCTCATAATGATGATATCTACTTGCACCACCTACAGCGCTCATCTCACTTTGTCTCCTATTAGAGTTAGCTGTATGTGAAGGCCCCCCCACAGACCATGAGCTCCCTGAAGGTAAAAAATGAGCCTTGTTTGCCATTAATAGCTCAGCTCCTCATCTTCTGCCTTGCATAAAATAGGGGCTCATTAAATGCTTGATGAATGACTGAAAAAAAGTCTATAACACTTTGTACTTCCTAAGTCTCTCATTTGAGTCCCACAATATAACTCCACAAGGAAGTAGTTATCATTATTCCCATGTTCAGGTTGAGGAAACTGAGGCACAGATTGGTTAAATGACTTGCCTGAGTGTCATATAAGTAATTCGGTGTAGAGCAATGTTCCCCGATCTCAGTCAGTAACTGTGTTCTTTTCAAACTTCCCACATGGCCTTCTCGAGTAAGTGAGCAAGTGGGCATCAAATATTAAACATCTACGGGTGCTAAGTGAGAGGACAGATATGGGGGAGCCAGAAATGAATAAGAATGAAGGAACATTCATGTTGGAACAGGTAAGAGTGGCATCTTTTACAGATAAAAACAGCCTGACCTGCGAAAGGCAACATGAAGATAAAAGGATAGGAAATGGCTCAGAGGCAGGGATGAGTTGGTGGCGACCAGAGGAAGATAGCTACTGGTTGTCAAAGATCAGGCAAGCTGGGAAGAGCTGTGTTAAGCTGGAAATCTGTTCGGAGACAGTGATGAAGCCAACACTCTTTGATTGCCTAAAATTGGCTGTGGAGAAATGGATAGCAATGGAGACATTTGCTGCTGGGGGAGAGAATATACTTTAAATTTAATGAGGACAACTCTAGAAGCCCTGCTGATTCCTGATTGATAAGTGCTAAGGCGCCTCACTTAACTTGCAGGCACAGCTGTCTGCACTGAGCTTTGGTGGGTATTGGGCAGCAGCCCAGCCCCAGGGAAAGAGTCCCTGCCTTTTTGCCTGTTTGTGCTTTCACCTCCTGGACAGCAAGTGGGAAAAGGAGCAGGCCCACAACCCTGAAACCCCCAAGGCGAATGTCGCCTATTGAAATCTCACCAGCCTGATTAGGAAGGATTATTCTGAAGGTCTGTGAAGTATCTAGTAACCAATCTTCCTGAGTTATTTTTGAATAGCTATTGAATGGATAATTTCCATACCCATTACCAAAATGATATGCTGGAGGTGAAATTTAGCTGTATTGTATTTGATCAGTAATTGCAGAAATGTTTCCCTCAGATTTAATGCCTTATTGGCAGCAGATCTCCCTACAGGCACAAAAGACTTTGGGATACTTTTTGGTTGACACAAATGCTTTGTTATTGTAATATTTTTGTTGCAGTTGGGGGAAAAACAAGATTTATTTGGGCATCTAAAGATGAACTGAATGTTTTTTTTTTCCACCTCCTGAGAGCAGCATTTGGAAACATAGTATTTTCTACCAGCAACAGCAAGCAAATAATACATCTCCCCATCCTGTAAGCCTCAGTGCTCTGGAGCAAGAGCAGACCCTGACATTCTTAGTGGTCAACAAATACAGTGACAACAGCCATTCACACAGGCCTCTGTCACCAGAAATAAATGGACAAGGAAATGAAAGTTGAGATAGTTGACTATGGAAAGGTAACTGAGGTTCACTTCATCCCTCAGCATTACAAGATTGTAGATCAGCTGCTGTCAATAGAAATATAATGCAAGCCACATAGGTCATTTTCACTTTTCCAGTAGCCACATTTAAAAACAGTGAAAAGAAACTGCTGAAATTAATTTTAATAATATATGTTATTAATATCCAAAATATGATCACTTTAACATAAAATCCATATAAAACTGTTAATTAGGTTATTTATATAATTTTTAATACTAACTCTTCAAAATCAAGTGTGTATTTTACCCTTATAGCACATCTCAATTCAAACTAGCTACATTCCATGTGCTCAGTCACCTAGTTGATCTGTCTACTTGGCATTAAGAGCTGTTGGCTGATTTTTTCCACTGAACTGACTGAAAGAGTTGGTAGGTATTTTGGTCGGTACGTGGCTAGTGGCCACTGTATTGCACAGCGTGGGTCTAGCTTGAGCTACATACCACGGATTGTACCTTTTAATTAGTCCCTGATTCAAACTGGTCCTTATGGTTTGCTCTGCCACTAGGCCAGGGAAAAGCTCAGATTGCCTTCACCTTTTACAGGGAGCCCTGTCACCATTCAATCCTATAGTCCTAGGCAGACCCTGCCAAGGTTGTCAAATCCAAAAATCAAAATCATCTGCTGACAGTCAGGGCAAGTAAAATTGCACAATAATGATTTATGCAAAGAAAGGAAAAGTCAGTGCCCCCCCATATCACTTTCAGCAGGAAAAGAGGGTAGAAACCCAGGCAGCTTCAAGATGATCCAAGTGCTCTAAAATCTACCAAGACATCTTCCTCTGATCACCATTCAGCAATGGGCACTTCACCTTGCTTGGGCTGGGCTTTCTGACAGTGTTTTTTGAGCCAAACCCCAGTATAACCAAAACAAAGATGTCTAATTAGGTTGTCTATATGTTGCCATAATATAATTCTGAATTAAATAGTGTTGAAAATTGCCAGCCAAAATTCATTTATCTTGATTAAAGATCTTTTTAGTTACAGAATGATATTGCCATTTTAATTCTCTTTGTGATGGATTTGGACCCATAAATGCATATCCTAGGCACACTGAAGGAATGTTATTAAGTGGGGACATTCACAGCCACAGTGTGGGCTACCATTCTTTGGGGAGGTATAATTTTGGTGTATCTAGACTGATTTGGCATTGATTTCTCTTCTGTCTGGTACTGCAGCCTAATCCTATCAGTCTCTAATTGTTTCACATGTATGAGATTTGTCTTTTTGGTAATATGGTTCAATTACTGAGAGAAAAAAATAGTAATTTACATTCTACTATGTTTCCCTCTCCTCTTCACCCAAGTCTAGCACAGGATTGTGCTAAGGATTTGATGCCATTAATGCTTGTTCACTTGACCTAATTCCAAGTTACTTCTGAAAAAGCTGTGGTTATTATTCTGGGATACTGGCAAATGCTATTATTTCCTATTCCCCTTCCCTTGAATAGCTTCATTTAGCTCTTTGAAGTGCTGTGATTAAAGCAACTAATGATGAGTTTCCATACTGGAACACAAATGTGAGCAGGTGAAAAACCCAGTTACCTAGTTGATTTGCCCACTTGGCATTAAGAATTGTTGGCCAATTTTCTCCACTGAATTGACTGAAAGAGCTGGAGTTTTGGAATTCTCTATAATGCTGCAGTCTCTTTTCAATTCATCAAGAATTTTATCAAATGCCTACTATGTGCTAAGTGCTGAGCTAGGTGCTGGGAATTCGGTAGAGAACAACAAAAATCCCTGCCTTCAAGTTACCCAAAGAACAATGAAGGAGACAGAAAAGCAAAAAAATAGACAATTACACACTTTAAGGACAGAAGACCAATAGGATTTGTTGTTTTAGTAACAGATTGGAGAAAGAACTAAGAAGAAAGGAGGGAATCTTTGGCAACATCTAGGTTTCTGGCACGAGTGATTGGATGGATCGTGCAGTCATCACCAGATACAGAAAGTCCATGAGAAGAAACAGGTTGAGGAGGAGCAATAGAGGGGAAATTAACTCAGTTTTAGCCTGTTTCATCTGAGGCACATCTAGGACAGCCATATTTCTTGTATGAAGCTGAACATACAGACCTGGAGCTCAGGAGAAAGGTCTGGGCTGTTGATATAGGTGTCCTTTCACCTCCACACATTTGACTTTAGTAGCATGTATGTTTTTGTATGCTATTCCCCAACAGTCTTAACCCAATTTTTACATGCCAAATTCAGCTGACAAATTCACATTTCACTCTATTGCATCATGGCATTGTTTCCCAGATAATGGTTTCAAAGAGCTTGACCTGTATGTTCAGTAGCATTTATTGGGCCCATATTGAAATATTTTATTACACTTTTCCTTATTAGAATTCATGGAAATTCAAAATTAAGGAAAACAGAAGCATTAATAATAAATGATAAGAAACATAATCTCAAACTTAATCAAAATAAACATGGAAATCATTGGATATGCTGAACATGGCAAATATTTAGCCTAAATGGATGCTCATTTGGCCTAAGGCATTTATGTCTTCAATTGTGAACAAAAAGAATAAAGCTATGGAACATAAATAAAATTATAAAAATCCATTTTTGAAAATTGTGACTAGAAGTTAAGGTATAATTGAGGATTTTTATATCATAACTTAGCTCTCTGGGAATTTACTCCTTCATATGTCACCAATAACATGAAAGTCTATTGTTTGACTCTTACACACTAGACTTTTGCACATATTTTCAGGATTGCTTTCTATAGGAAAGCAGGGAACTACTTGCAATCATCAGCATCAAAATGGTAGGTGTGATGGCTAATTTTAGGTGTCAACTTGACTGGATTAAGGGATACCCAGATAGCTGGTAAAGCATTATTTCCAGATATGTCTGTGAAGGTGTTTGCAAAAGAGATTGTCATTTGAATCAGTTCCTGAGCAAGGAACATCTGCCCTCACCAGTGTAGACAGACACCATCCAATCAGCTGAGGGCCCAGATAGAAAAAAAGGCAGAGGAAAGATGAGTTCACTTTCTCTTCTGGAGCTGGGATATTCATCTTCTCCTGCCCTCAAACATCAGAACTCCACGTCCTTCGGCCTTCAACTCCAGGACTTACATGAGGGGCCCCTCAGTTTCTCAGGCTCTCAGCCTTCGACCAAGACTTACAGCATCGGCTTCCTTGGTGCTCAGGCTTGCAGATGGCGTATTGTGGGACTTCTTGGTCTCCGTAATCACATGAGTTATTACAATGTCATCTCCTTTTATATACCTATATATAGATATATGTCAATCTGTCTGTCTGTCTGTCTCTCTCTCTATATATATATGTATGTATGTGTGTGTGTGTGTGTGTGTGTATATATATATATATATATATATATATATATATATATATATATATATATATATCCTGTCCTGTTTCCTTGGAGAATCCTCACTAGTAAAGCAGTCAGGATTCCTGGACCAGCTGTAGCTATTTCCTAAATGTCTCACTGTTTGGTTGGTATTCTTGTCAACATCTTATTCAGCCAAGTTCCTTAATTGACAAAAAAATATATAAAAATAATTCATTGCTAAGCATAGTCACTGGGAATAGTCCTACTTTTGAAAGTCATACTTTTCCAAATTTCTCCTATTATATTTCATTTTATACTGCTCAGAATTGAAATGGACAGAATATTATGTAAAGTAATAAAGTAAATTAAAATAAAAGAGTAAATGAAAGCCACCTTGTAAGCCTGCAAAGATGGCCACAAAGAACAGCTTTTCCATAATGATAAAGTACTGGGAATTCTAATATTTGAACATGTATTAAATATTTTATGTCCTGGTTGTGATCAAAAGTAGCTTGACGTGTTAAGTGCCAAACTATTAGCCCATAAGAATTCTCTTTTGTAAACAGAAGCTGTACAATTTGTTTGGCATTTCCACCTCTTTAAATATTAGTCCCAGGAGGCTGAGGCAGGAGGATCACTTGAGTCCAGGAGTTGGAGGTTGCAGTGAGCTATGATGACACCACTGCACTCTAGCCTGGGCAACAAAGTGGGACCCTGTCTCAAAAAAAAATAGTGCCAGTGGGTGAACTATTATGTTCCTACTATGATCTGGAAAAGGTTTTTTAGAATGTTCTGAGGGTCACCAGCTTTAAGATCTAAAAATTTAGGTAAAATAGCATACATGTGAACTTTACAAACCAAATAAAGGCATTTAAAACATAATTTAAACTCTGCATTTTTTAAAAAACAAAAATGCATGTATTATTTTAAATAGTACCTCTTCTGCATACATAAACAGATTACTCTCTTCTCCATGCTAACATCTAAGGTAAGGATCAGGCAATATTTTTTTTAAAAGGCATTCATGTCCTATTTAGGACTTTCAAAAGTTGAATTTCATTTCCCTTTTTCTGTTGTGAAACTCACTAAAATATTGCAAACAAAGATGCAGTTGTCATCAATGTTGTTATAATCACATGTGCATTGTTGAGGTCCATTAGTTAAGATATACCTTAAGACAAACCAGGCCATAGCCTGTTGGGATGGCTTGCTGCATTTTCTCTGAAAGGCAGTACCTAGAGTTGTGTTCTCAATTGTGCATCTGACTCATCCTGGGATCTTGTTACAGTACAGATTCTGATTTTGGGGGTCTGGAGTTGGGTCTCAAATTGAGATTTTTTTACAAGCTCCCAGATGAGGCTGCTGTTGCTCATCCGCATCCCACACTTTGAGTAGCAAGGACCTTGAACATAGGCTATGTTTATCCATTCAGAAATGCATGCCGTCTTCCTTTACGGGATACAGAATCCACTTGGAAAATAGATGTGTTTGTTCCTCTACTTAAATATTTATTTGGAGTGTGTTCATCTTTGTGAATGAAAGAAAATGAAGGGGAATTCACTTATTGAGTTTACTGTATGTACCAGGGACTGTGTTGGGCACTTTTATTTAATTCTGACAAATACCATGCAAGTTGGGTGGTATTTTCCCACTTTGCTGGTGAGGGAAAAAAAGGCTGAGAGAGATGCACCTGTCTAAGGTCAAAGCCCCTTTCCACCATCCTGCTCCCAAGGTTGCAATCTTATGACAGTAGCCAAAGGTGCCATCTAATTCACCTATTTGTCAATATAATTTCTGTGATTCTCGAAAGAAACTTAATTCAAGCTGAAAATGCTTTCCCACATTTTATTAAATGTAATAGAGCCACATGACAGCATAGCTTCCTATTTCATAGCTCTGAATATACTGTTGGTCACTTTGTGTTCCTGAAAATGCAGTAATTATAGTCAGTAGCATCCTGGTATCTCATCCTTGGGCACGAAAGCAGGTGTTACCTGTTTTCTAACTCTACCATGCCTGTCTTTAGTCACTCACCTCTGGCCAGGCCTCTTGGATGTAAAAACAAAGCCAATCTACCAGCTGTTTGATCAAAATGAAGCCAAGAAATCAGTTTATGTTTACCATTAAACTGTCCTGCCACTAAAGCTAAGTCAAAAGGACATGGAGATGCTGTGCATGAAATACTTCAAACAGACATTCAAAGAAAACACATTTTCAATTGGTCATGGATCCAATATGACCCAAGTTCTATCAGTAAACAAGTTTCCTTAAAAAAGAAAAAAGGAGCAGGGGACAGAAAGAAGGTAGAATCTATATCCAACTCTTTGAAGCAACTTGGCCTCTGCGGGATATTGAAAACAGATCTCATTCTGCCTTGGAATAAGAGATCTGATCAGAGGTAAGCAATGCAACCAAATTATTCCACCAGATTTAGCTCAACAAGCTATTGCCAGGAGACTGAAAATAGTAAAAACCAAGCTTTGCCCTCAAGAACTTCATAGGTAGATACAGAAACGTCTAGTAAGATAAGGGCCAGAAGGAAAAAGCCAAGCAAATGGCATCAAGATTCATTGAATGGAGAGATCACATCCCGTCAGGGCTATCAGGAAGGCTTCATGGAGAAAGTAGTATCTGACATGAGCCTTGTAGAATGGGTGTGTTTGCCACATGTAGCCCTGAGAAGTGGGGAGCATCCCAGGAAGAGCAGCATAAGCAAAGGAATGCATGGAAACAGGAAAGTGTAGAATATATTCAGTGGAGTCTGGTTTGGCTGGAATGTAGGACATGCCTACTGCACAAATAATAAAAGGGGGAGATGTGGCCAAATTTAGAAGACCTGAAATAACCCATTTCACCAAGGGTGCTCTCATTATTAAAGGGCAATACAATCATTTATATAAATCCTAAACTATACTCTCAAAAATTGTTTTTTATTTTATTTTATTTTTAAAACAAAACCTTGCTCTGTCTCCCAGGCTAGAGTACAGTGGTGCCATCATAGCTCACAGCAACCTCAAACTCCTGGGCTCAAGCAGTGCTCCTGCCTCAGCTTCCTAAAATGCTAGGATTAGAGGTGTCAGCTACATCACCCAGCGGTAAATTCTCTCCTAAAATATACTGTCATCTAGCTTTAATATAATGCTGCAAAAAAGCTATGTCAATGGTGTATATACAATCTGAAAACTTCTGTGTCACTCTGACAGTTATTAAGGACCACTACAAAGCCAGGGTGATGGAGAAAGAGCAGACCAATAGCCCAGTGGATCAGAATTGAGCACTCAGAAACAGTCACACATGCACATGTTCATGCACGTGCGCGCGCGCACACACACACACATTGTTTCAGTCATGTATTGTTATGTAACAAACTACCCTTGCCATCCCAAATCTATGCTCCACGGAGCAGCCCGAGTGATCAATTTAAAACTATAAATCAGATTATGTCACTTATGTACTCAAAATCCTCCAATAGCTTCTCAATATACTCATAAGAAAATCCACAGTCCCTGACATGGCCTATAAAGCTTTCCATGTCCTGGCACTTGGTACCTCTCCAAGCTTATCTATTAACACTTTCTCCTTTGTTCACTCAGTTCCAGCCACCTCTTTACCCACATTTTAACACAACTACCTCAGGAAACCTACTGTGTCCTAGGCCTGAATACAGTCCCCCATATAGCCAGCCCCAGAGCTCCATCTACCACTTCATTCAGGTCTTTACTCAAATATCACTCCTTCAGAGTGACCATCCCTGAACCAATCTGTCTAAAATAGTACTTTCATTATTCTCTGTCCCCTCACCCTGCTTAATTTTTGTATCTTTGTGCTCACCACTTCTTGATGCATCATTTATATATTTAATTCTGCCTCCTTCTACTAGAATATAAATTCCATTTTGTCCATTTGTTAGCTGCTATAGCCCTAGTACCCAGGCCAGTGCTTGCTACAGAGCAGCACTCAGAAAACAGGGATCCAGGCAACTGTCAATGAACTAACTGATGCCTGCCCTCCAGTCTTGCCTGCTCTGATCTAGTCTCCCTCTTACTCCCTGAACCCTATGGTTATGAATCTCATCCTTTTCTTCCCTGATTAATACCCCCCAGTGTTTCACTACCGATATCTATACAATGAGGCCTACATTCCTAGGCTTACATTCAAGGTCCTTTGTGCTCAGGTCCCAGCCTAACTTTTCTACTCTTTTCTTTGACTTTTCCTCACCATGCAACTTACCTGTGCTCATTTAAAATTTTTGTTTTTATCAGTGGAACACTTTTTTTTCCTCAAATGACATCTTATATGGAACTGTAGAAAATAGATCAAAGCAGAGGAGCTTTGGTTGAAATTGGGGTAAATGTCTTGGGGTTTCTCCAATTTCACTTTCTTCCTTTTCTGCAGCATGCCCTAAAGCAGTTCTAGCAAACCTGAATGAAAAACCATATTCTAGGCCGGGCGCGGTGGCTCACGCTTGTAATCCTAGCATTCTGGGAGGCCGAGGCAGGAGGATCACTTGAGCTCAGGAGTTTGAGACCAGCCTGAGCATATCTACAAAAAGTAGATAAACTAGCCAGGCATAGTGCTGCACACCTGTAGTCCCAGCTACTGAAGCAGGAGGATCGCTTAAGCCCAGGAGTTTGAGGTTGCTGTGAGGTATGATGATGTCACTGCATTCTAGCTGGGGCAACAGAGCAATAATCTTTCTCAAAAAAAAAAAAAAAAACATATTCTATCCAAGCTGAAACACTCTATGTCTTCCAATGCCTCTGAACATCCCATGTTCCCCACCCCGAATGTCCTCTAAGACCATCTGTATATGTCCAAATCCTACCTAGACTCAAGGCCCAATCAAATATCACCTCCTTTGTGAAGTTTTTCCTGGTCTCATCAGACATGACACTTTCCTCCTTTGAATTTTGTTCATACACCTTTTATGGCCCTTATTTCCTTGTTTTCTGTATTAGGAAGATTGATTTTATAAATTGTTAATTTTACTAGACTGAAAATTCCTTAAAAAGAAGTGGACAGCCATTGTTTGCTGAATCAATGATTCGTCTTTGTAGCCCCAGTAGGCCTGGTGCAATATATTGCTCTCAGTAGATGCTCGATACACAATCGTTGGATGAGTGAATGAGTGAATTTCTTATGTTATATCAAACAAAACCAATTTTTTAATTGAGCTTATTTAGGTTGGTGTTTGTTTCTTTTTATGGTCATAAAAACAGACAATGCATCCAGTTCCCTGTGGCTTCTGAAGACTTCAGTAAGCTGCCAAATAACATTACTGAATTTATGATTGGATTAATGAAAAGCTTGTAGCAAAATTATCTTAGTGAGGAAATGATCCTTTTGGCGACTTCAATTTCAGCCGTTGAGGCAACATTAGTTTTAAATGAAAGAAAACATCTCATTGTGTAGACTTTGCACAGCTGATAAATATGCCAGAAGGAGATTGTCCCAGGGCACCCTGCAGTAGATGCAAATAGGAAGAAACTCACCATGACAAACTGAAAAAAAAAAAAAAGAGGCATGCTGTGTGACCTTAGAAAAGTTTCTACCCTCTTAGAGCCCCCATTTCTCAGTTTTTAAGTGTATAAATGGAGTTTAATTTCAATGATCTCCAAGTTTCACTCTAGCCCAAACCATCTATGGTTCTTTCAGACTGTAAGCAAGATACCAGTTTCCACTGGATAGAGTCCCAGATAACAACTCTCCTTAAGCACCTGGCTTTCAGTCCCACACTTCCTTGAAGACTCCCTTCTGAAAACCCTGCTGGGTATGAGAATCATAGCTAGTATAATTTCAAACCTGTTTCTTGCCAATGACCCACTGGATACATTTCCACAGTAGGATATATTCCCTACTGGAGATCTGTGCAGGAAAGAAGACCCATGTTGGCAAGCCATTCTATGGGATAAATCACCCCTCTTGCCCCCAAGTATCGAAGTGGTTGAAAAGGAGTAGGACCACCAGCCACAGCCTACACATGAGGTGGCACTCATCAATGGGTCGTCCCTGCTACGTATTACAGCAGCAAGGGACCCTGCTACATTCCATGATCCCTAGCAACCTTTATGTCTTGGAACCTATGCCATGGCTCTGCAGGGCAGTGGTCTGTCACAGGTGTAAGGCTCCATTCTCTGTGTCCCTTGCCTGATAGCATCACAGTGAGTCTGGCTGAAGTGGTGGTTTTGTTCTTAACAAATGACATCTATTCCCATCATTGGCACCTGAGAAATAGTAACCTTTCTGTTCAAGCAGTGCAGCAGGCATGGCTATGCACTCAGCAGACATGGGTTTGAAATCTGGCTTCATCAGTAATTAGCTGAGTGGCCCTGATCAAGTTACTTTCCCTCTCTGATCTTCAGTTTCCTTATCCATCAAATCTGGATGATTAATAATACCCTCCTCAAGGGACTGACATAAGAAAAAAAATGAGCTGATGCTTATAGTAAAAAACTTAAATGCCACCTCATATATAATAAAAATTTAACAAATATTAATAATTATCACTAATATTAATAATAAAGTTTCCTAAGGTTATAGTTAAACCCCATTAAATCTGATTAAGGTGTTAGTGAGTGATGGTTGTGAGGTAGAGCGATTCCTGTCAGAATTCAGTATAAGGACATTAACACCATATTTATATAGGGCATCTATGTGCTTGTTCTATGTACTTTACATATATTAGCTTAATTCCCACAATATCCCTATGAAGTCAGCATTATTACTATTATTATTGTTACTACATTGTAGAAACAAAGAAGTTAAGAAATGTATCCGTAGTCACATAGTGGCAAAATTGGGGCATGATCCCAGGCTATCTGGCTCCAGAGCCTGCATACTTAACTCCACTGCTAACCTGCTTTTACATAACTAACAGTACAATGTGTGAATGGAAATGCAGATTTACTACCACAAAGTTAAGGTCACAACCCTTCCAATCACTTATTCTATCTTCTCCTGTAATAAATGGTCACTAATTAATTGTAATTAGCACATTATTCATGTAAAATAGTTGCAGGCAAACTACTGACACTAGAGGTAGACAGTGGCAAGAAATGTATTTGTCTCCCCTAATAAGAAAGGAAACGTTTCTTTTTCTATCTTGATTCACCGTGACTGAGCTTATCCAACCCTCCTTTCCATTAGTGGTAGACTTCAGCTCAGGCACATACAAAATCAATGCTTTTATGACAAATGACTCTTATCTACACACTTAATTAAGACTTGCTCATTAAAGTATTTACGAGATTCTTCGAAGCTGTTTCTCACACACTTCCCCTCAAAAGCAACCAGTCTGCTCGGTTAATTCAGCAGGAGAGAAATCAAGTTGGCTTTATTTTCACTCAATGAGCAATTACAACATGCCAGGTGCTATTCTAAAAGATTTACATGCATCATCTCTTTTAATTCCCAGTCTACTCCAATAAGTTAGGTCCTATTATCATCTCCATTTTGCAAATTAAACAAAAAAAACACAAAGGTTTGAAAAGCTGTAACTTACCAGAAGCCACATAGTTTGGGAGTGGCAAGAGGGGCCCCTGTCTTTGGTTTTGTGCTTTAGAGGGCCTTGCTCTGGCTGTCCTCTAGCTGTGCCCCTGTCACAGAGCAAGAAATCTGCAGGGCCAAAGCAAAGTGTTCACCCAGAGCATAGGCTCCTTACTTCCTGCTCATAGAGCAAGCATAAGATACCTGAGACCTCAGATTTTCCTGCTGAAATGACTCCAAATCTACTTCCAGGACCTGAGCGGGACTCTTCCTTGTATCTATCTTCTCAAAGGCAAAGTGATCCTGCTAGTGTGAGCATCCCTAGGTCTGAAGAGTGGTCAAGGGATGGCTGTTCGTGGGTTTTTTTTGATGAATTCTGGATCTGGCTGCCAAGGCATCTACTTGCATATACATGAAGTCTCCTGTGTTGAGGGATGAAATTCAGGGTAGGAAAAGAAGAAAGAAAGGCTATAGGTCAGGGGACTGGGGCCAGGGACCAGCTCTCCCTATGTGGCCATGTTCCAGAACTCCAAGAAGTACAAGAACTTTAAGGTCTAACTTGGCTTTTCAAATTATTATGAATGTGTATCTGTCAAGGCAGGAAGATAGAAAATATTTTATTTTATTTCATTTCATTTCATTTTGCTCCCCTGCTGCCCCATGCTAGAACATATTTTATGTATCAGTTTGTCAGTTTGTCTGGGGAAACTATTGTCTCAGCTTCACAAATTTTAGGGGCAGGCTTGCACCCCCATATCCACCAGACACAACTGTGTGCTTCTTTCAGGGATCAACTCAAATCTCACTTCTTCCATAAATTCTTTCCAAAGGACACCAACCAAAACTCATTTCCCTCTCTCTTTTTCTTGTGCCAGTCTTTCTCCCAGCCTGCCTGGCCATACCTATCTAAGCTCCATCCGTCTTTCCCATGAAACTGTGACCTGAGAACTAAGACTCATCCATCTGCTTGCCCCTAAGTGCCCAGCATCACCATGGGCACTTGCCCCAAATACATGTCTGGAGATGTTTGTTGAATGAACAGATGAGAAGGGAGGAAAAAAAGAGAGGCAGTACTCTTTGGAGGGAAAGGAAAGAATGTGAAACAATCAGAAAAGTCCTTGAAGTAGGGACAGGTGATCCAATCAGTGTCTTTTCTTTTTTCTTGGAAAATATCCAACATACAAAAAAGTAGAGAATAGTGTAATAAAATTCCATGCGCCTTTCTTTAGCCACAGCAACGATGATCTCATAGCCAATCTTGTATCATCTATGCCCTCGCTCACTCTTCCCATCCCAATCTTGGATTATTTCCAAGTAAGCCCCAAACATCGTATCATTGCAATAAGTATTTCAGTATGAAAATTAAGAGTTTGTTTATCAAGAATTTGGTCTCACCAAGCATAGCTGAGCAACCACTGGAAAGTGACATGCCCTGAGCGGAATTAATTCTGGCAGCTGCAGACTCATGCAGACTGGTAGCCTGTGTGTGCACAGGGAAGACAGTCTCTCCTCTTCCCACTGTGATCTTCAGTGGCAAGGAGCTGAGGCAGCATGGGGCCCATGGCTGTGGCTTCTCACTGAGCTGGCCATCTTTCTTTGCTCATTTCAAACCCTGTGCTTAGTGATTTTAGACACCTTTGTGCACATCCATACTGACTTGTCTTAATTCTGTCAAAGCCTTCTCCCTCTCCCCTGGAGCTGTCTGGGAATTCTGGTTCATTGTTGCTGGCTGTTTTTTACTTCCTTTGTGCTTAACTTGTTGAAATACGAAAGGGGTTGGACAGTGTCAGACAATATGGCCCCCGTCACGCCACATTTTACATTGAAATCATTTTTAAGGACTTTGCTTCCTTGACACAGATGGTCTCCATATCCTAGGAGATGGTCTTTTGGCATGAAAATGAAAAGGCTGTGCCTCCTGTGAATCAAGAAACTTGGCGAGTTTATTCTGGCTCAAGTCAAAGGGACATTTCATTGTCCCAAAGCCTCTTAGTTTCTCCTCCTGTAGGGAGCATTTTTGACTCCTCTCATTAAACATATATATGAGTTTGCACTCCTTTTTCCCACTTAGTGGTGGGCCCCTATTCATACTAAGGCTCCTCCCCTTTTCTAAGACAGAAAATGGCCTTCACCTTTAATACTGCCACATACAAGATCAACTGCCTGAACCCACTCTCTGCTCCCCCAAGCCCTCTTAAGAAAGCCTGGTCCATCCTTCCACAGCCTGCTGCTAATTGTTTCATTCTTGCCTGTTTTAGCTCTGTGATTGCCACCACTTGGAAGCATCACGGTCTTCTTCTTTTTTTTTTTTTCTTTTTGCTTGAAGATATTGCTCGGATCGTTTTCTTCTTTAGTGACCTTTGGGCTTCTTCAGTAATTAATATCTCTCTTACAGTAAGAGAAGTAAGCAAATCTATAATCACAATTCTAGTCTCATATCCTGACTTGTTTTATGCTTCACTGACTCCGGTTGTATGGCTTAGATAGCACATCATTGTACTCATTCCATTTTCCCCTATGTAGGTCCCAGTAACTCTTTGCTTTCCATCTCTCTTATGGATTTCTCCCCACCCCGCCACTGGGCCAAACTGAAATCAGGCATATAATTCTCCTGGAAAACACTCCTTTTCCATTTCATTGATGTACTTCATACTTCTTCTTCATAGCATACATATCTAATTGTAATCTGTTCAGTGACTGAAGAATTAAATATTTAACAACTATTCTCTTTCTTCTCACTACTAAGTTCCAGGAGAACAGGAATGACATCTGGGCCATAGTAGGCCCTCAATAAATATTGAAAAGGAAATAAGATAAATGAATGAATGAACATTCTTAAATCAATTTCTGTTGGCATTACTTTTATGCTTCTAAAATCTGGCCTCTCTCTTTCAGTTTTATTTTATTTATTATTACAAAACAAACCAGATACTTATTTTTTTGTTTCAGCAGTTATATATACATTTGTCTGTGTATAGTTTCCTAAATCCACAGTTTTAAGGAAATCAATACATTCTTATTTTCATGGGGATTTTTTTAAATCAGATTTTAATAGCACAATCAATTGGATCAGCCAGGCTACCATGTAAAACATTCTTTATAAAAACTGATCAATTTTGAATACTTTTTAGTAGTATCAGTGACCCTGTAGGTAGTATTTTTGGTGGCAGGAAATATTTAAATATCTGTAGGTATGTTAGCATGTATTAATACATGTCTGAGTTGCATTTGATAGTTATGAAAAACACAAGCAAATCTAAAGACTTGTATGGACCTGACAATAAAAGATATTTTAATTTCTCTCTCTTTGTCTTGTTTTAAGATATTAAATTGAACCTTCCAAGAATAAGAGATTCCAATCAGAGCAATTTTGGTGATCTCAAAAGCATCTATTTCAAAATCTTCTGAATAATAAAGACTTTAAGTGTAGGTGGATGAAATGCAGCCATTGTATTTTACATTCAAATGTAGTCAGATGTGGACTAAAATCCCAGCTCGGATAATCATTAGCTATGAGAGATTGGGAAACTTACTTTACCTATCTGACCCTCTATTGCCCTCTATTTCTTCATCTGTAAAACAGAATAAGCAAACTTGTTTATGTTATAGGTATCAATGCATATAACTGACAAAGATTAGTATCTAGAATATAAAAGGATCCTCTTAAAATCAACTAAAAGAAAACTAACAACCCAGAATAAATATGGACAACGTATATATGATGAAGCAATTCAGAGAAGAACAAATCAAAATGGTAAATAAATACATGGAACAATGTGAACTCTCTGCTATGGTCTGAATGTTTGTGTTCCTCCAAAATTCGTATGTTGAAATGTAATCTCTGATGTGTTCGTATTAAGAGGCGGAGCCTTTGGGAAATGACTAAAGCTTGAGAGTGAAGCCCTCATGAATGGGATTAGAGCCTTTATACAAGAGATCTCAGGGAGCTAGCTACTCTCTTCCTCTATATGAGGATACAGCAGTAAGAAAGCACCATCTTTGAAATAGAGAGCAAGCCCTCACCAGACACTGAATCTGTGGGTGCCTTGATGTTGGGCTTCCTAGCTTTCAGTACTGTGAGAAATAAATTTCTGTTGTTTATAAATTACCCAGTCTAAGCTGTTTTGCTGTAGCAGCTGGAACAGACTAAGATACTCTCTCTAGTTGCCATGGAAATAAGAATTAAGACCACAAAAATTTCATTATTGTACATGATCCAATTGGCAAAAATATTAAAGTTTGGCAATGTAAAATATGGCAAGGAGATGGAGAAATAGATACTTTCATACATTACAAATGGCAGTGTAAATATGAAGACTGTTTTAGCAATATGTAATAAAGTTGAAAATATCCACACTCTGTGACACAATCCCACTTCTTGCTATTTACAAGAAGTGATGGATAAGCGTGTCCATGACAACACTGTTTGTAATAGCAAAGCACTGGAAACAAAATGTCCACCAAGAGGAGGATGGCTAAATAAATTGCAGTATATTCACACAATGGAGTACTAAATAGCTGTGAATATAAAGAAACTAAAACTACATGTCATCACATGAATGCCTCTTAAAAAATTAATATTGACCAAAAACCCACCTGCAAGAGGAGGAACATAGTATGAAAACATCTTTATAAAGTTAAAAACATGCAAAACAATATTATAGATTACTTAGAGATTCATATGGATATGTTGTAGAAATATAAAGCCTGCAGTAAAATTACAAAGATGTGCATGGGATTGATCAAATTCTAGAAAGTGGTTCCCTCTGTGGAGTAGGGGCAAAAGGAGATCATTGTACTCATGGAGGAGTACACAGGGGGGTTCAACAATATTTCTTCTGTTTTATTTCTTGAGCTAGAATATTGATACTCAGTTGTGAATTATCTTATTATGTATATGTCTGAAATATTTCAGTTCAAATTATGCCTACCTTACAGTATTGTTGTAAGTTCTAAATGAGATAATGGGTGTAAAATATTCAGCACAGTGTTTAGCAACTGGCAAGTGCTCTATAAATATCAATTCTCTACCATTCTCTAACACACGCACACATACACCCACACACATGCACACACGCACATCTGCCCCCTTTCCCTTCCACTACAACCTGTAAGTTTGTAAATATCCTCTGGCAGCTATACAAGACTACAGACACCTGAGCCTGCTTTATGCACTCTCACCTTATCCTGCAGCTTCCCTCCTTTATACTCCCTCTGTTGAGCCAGGCTGAGGAAACTTGTCCCTTAGAGCTAACTAAACTAAGTTCCTCATTTCATAACTTACAACCTGCTTTTCTATTCTGCCTTGCTTAGAGATTAGAAGTCACGATCTACTCTAAAAGGGTCCCAATTGTATACAACCTAGTCCTCTCAATAATTGAGAAATGTTTGTTACCTCTGGCTGTGTAACAAACTACCCCAAAACTTAGTGGCTTACAACAACAACCACATTATTTGCTCATATTTTTCAGTTTGGGCTGGGTTCATCTGTGTGGTTCTTCTGCTGGTCTTGCCAGTAGTCTTTTGTGTGGCTGCATTCAGCTGTTGGTGCAGCTACGACCAGGCTCATCTCAGATGTTGGCACAGGTGAAACTTTCTTTCTCCATGTAGTCTCAGGGTTTCTCCTCTGCTGTTTGTACTCTCCACATGTTTCTTGCAGCAGGGTAACTGGACTTCTCATATGGCAGCTTAAAGCTCCCAAGAGCACAAAAATGAAAACAGTCAGGTCTTTTTAAAGCTTAAGACCCTGAATTGGCACAGTGTCATTTCTCCTGCATTTTACTGGTTAAATCAAGCCCCATCTCCATCCCCAGCCCAAATACAAAAGGAGGGAATGTGCACGGATGTGAATACTTTCCTATTACCTCACCCACCCAGCCTGTTGTCCCAAGAAAACAGTGGTGGGCCCTCTGTTCTAGCTCCCTGTTCATTGGGGCAGATAGACTGCAGGCAGCACTAAGCAGAGTCCTCAGACATCACCTGCCACTTACATTCTGTCCCTTCCATCCCAAGCTCATTTAGAAACCCCTCTTGATTTAGAACCTCCCTTCCAATTCCACACATGTAGGTTGTATGACTACTGGGTGCTAGGCACTTTGCTATGCTCTGGGAACTTCAGAATGCATGACAATGGTTTGGATCCTTGACAATTTCATAGTGTGGCCAACAAAGAAGGGAGGTTAGAACCTATCTTCCTAGTTGCCATGAGGTGGCCTCACAAACCAAATCAAAAGCTGGGAGACATCCAGGCTAGATGACAGCCACAATAGCCACTCGACCTAACAGGCTGAGCCCTTCGTCACAAAAGGGCATCTGATTAGTCTAACAAGGTGTAATTTTTATAAGAACATGAGACTGTTACTAGTATGTGGCTTTTTTATTTAGATTAACATTTTTAGATTCAGAAACCATAAGCTAACTCCCTTTGCCCTGTGGGACCTAGTACCATTTGCCTTGTTCATATTTAACTTGCCAAAAACATATTTAACTTTAAGTTGAATTGAATTACTCAGTAATTTTTTGAATATCTAGGAAATGCCATCTTACTACACATGATACTTAGAACACTACTATAAAAAATAATACCCAGTAAACCTCCAAAGACACATAAATACACACACATATGTACATATATATATATACATATACATACATATATAAAGTAGCTATTAGTCCTAAATTATTTTAGTTTGTTTTAGCCAATTGCATTTTTTAAAGTTCCCAGACACTCCAAGAAGTAAATAGGCACCAATTATACTCTGCAACCAATCACTTTTAATTCTTCCAGCAGTCATTTTTATAATATCAGACATAATGAAATCACTTATCGGTAATGTGGGGTCTAATTCCCCCTATGCAAAATAGTCTATTTTAATTCAGGTTTGGAATCCCTGCCAGAGCTCTTGAGGCTGCTCCTTTCATAGGGTCATTATTAAAGGAACTTTATTTTTATGATAATAAATTCTTATAAAAATAGATCTCACATAATAACACAGAAGCCCCACTAGTCTTTCCCACCAATCGTCATGAAGTGTTATCGTACTCTATGTTACATGAGTAAATAAGAAACTGGCAGTTTCTGAACTATATATCAAGTTTACTGATGAGGATTATGAAGGTGACTCCTGGATCTCTGAAAATCTGTCATTGTAATAAAATTTTGGATTAAATGGAATTATATTAAATCAGATACGAAGAAACTAAAGGCAGAACTGTTATTATCTCTCATGTAAATAAGGGTTGGAGCAAATCTTTTGTTTAAGGCATGATTTCGCTTGATGGACTATGTGGCTTGTCTGATATCATTAAGAACCTCTGTGTGGTTTTAATCTGCAGTTTGGACACTCGAGAGTGTTAAGCTATTTTCACTCTTTAGAGTGACATGAGATTGGTTAATGGAAGAAAAAAAGATGGACCCCTGAGGATCCTCAACTAAAAGCATTACTTATAGGAGAAATCAGTCTTCTATTTGGGTTAGCAAAAATCAGCTGAAGAGAGGTGCTGAGTGGCCAGGAAATGGAAAGGAAGTTGAAGAAAGGAAAATAGGAAGGGGATGAGTGAAAGCCATCTCCATGGTCTTCACCATTCTTCTTCACAATGGAATCCTTTCTCTTTTCCAAACTCCTTTCACGCATAGAGCCTGAGAGCCTAAAATTGCAGGAAGAAGAGTGGTGATACCATTAACAGCTAAAGGAAAGAAACATCCAGGGCTGCCCCCAGATTACCCAGGTACTATGTCTTTCAGCATAAAATGTGGAAAATAAGAGCATGCATGGTATGAAGTAATAGCTTTGTCTTAAAGTATCTAAAGAGAAAAAAAGACCAAATCACAAACCTAAACTTACTGTGAAAGTGTATTTTATTCATTCCATGTACCTGTCATGGTAAATCTGCATCCTTACACATGGACTTACACTATACCAGTCATTATTTGTGTTAGAATCCTTGAACCAAGTTCATAGAAAAAGATTTCCTAACTTTTTTGAATATTTGTGTTGTTGGTGGTGATGTTTAACTCAACCAGATCTGTGATTCATTAACTGCTTGTCATGTTTTGATATGTGGATGAGGAATTGATCAATAGCTGGCAAAATTTAATAAAAGGAGCTCATTTCTGGAGAAACGAGCTCGTTGCCATGCCAACTATCAATCTTCCCTGATGGAGGCTTGGTAGTCAGTCACAAAATGGGCCCTGTTAGGCATGCCAGACAGTTTGCCCATAGGAAATCACTGGCTTGCCAACCTCAAATGAGTTCCTGAAAATGGCTTCAGGTTCACAGTGGAGAGAACTGGGTACATGTGCTTACAGGAAAGACTCTGCCTCACAATTGTGTGGGACACATCTACTCCATTGGATACCTGAGAATCTGTGTCACATAGCTGCATATGGAATGCAACACATTGCGTTCCACTAGTGTAGGGCATGGCATATTACAGCCATAGAGAGAGAATGAACAGCTTAATCTATTTCCCTTTTCATGTTTATGAAGTGAAACGTGAAGAAATTTGTTTACTCTTGGTCATTATGTGCTCACTCACTTTTTAGGTGTGAGAAAGATTAATAGCACTTTTATCAAAGAGAGCTCTGGATCTGTACTGTGTTGTATAACATAAAGGCCAGAGGGGAAAAGAGAGAGAGAGAGAATAATAATCAAAGAACACTTTGAACTTTTTGAAACTCTGAAAACTCCTTTAAAGTTCAGAAGTTATCAGAATATTTGAAAATGTCACAGATTCTAATTTGAGGAATTCCATTTGCTTTTATAGAAGCTGAGATATTTTTAAATATAGAAATTTCATTTTATTAAATTGTTACCAAGAGCATAAAGGGCTTTTAATATTTGTTCAACAAATACTTATTTGAGTGTTTATATGTAGGAGGTGAAGCTCATGAATGTAACTGCTTCATGCACAACATGGTTTTTTTGAATCATACTGCCCTATATATTCAGAGAGATAAAGTTATCCTGTTTTAAGTCTTGTCCAACAATCATCAAGCTTCAAGGACATGATCTCTTCCTCCCATCTAACTAGACTCAAGAACTAGATCATGATGATGAGAGGGGCCCACACTCAAAACAGAACCAGCCCTCACATCTATGGTCAATCAATTATTGACAAGGGTACCAAAACTAATCAATGGGTAGAGGACAGTCTATTTCAACAAATGATGCTGGAAAACCGTATGCCCATATTTAAAAGAATGAAATTGGACCCCTACTTTACTCCACATATAAAAATTAGCTTAAAATGGATCAAAAGTATATGACATCATTTTTGATATAAATATGCATAATGAAATGATTACTACTATCAAGAAAATTAACATATCTATCACCTCACACAGTTACCTTCTTTTTTTTGTGGTAAGAGCACCGAAATGCAACTCTCTCAGCAAATTTCCACTATACAATGCAATGTTATTAATTTAGTCCTCATGCTCTAGACTAATTTATCCTATATAACTTTGTACCCTTTGACCTACACTTCTCCAATTTCCTGCTCTACTCACCCCTGGCAACCACCATTCTATTCTCTGTTTCTAGGTATTCAACTTATATATATTTAAAATAAATTTTCAAAAGACAGTTGTATAAAAAATAATAAAAATAAAATAAAATAAAATTGAGTATTCTGTAAATACTCTTTTATAATATGCATATTACATTTAATAAGATATTTTAAACATTTAAATATATCATTATTAATATACCATATTTTATTAAACCTGACTTTGATAACTCTAAAAAATGAATCAAAGACCTAAATATAAGACCTAAAACCATAAAACCCTTAGAAGAAAATATTGGAGGAGGTCTTCTTCAAGAATTCTTTGCCTAGGCCGATGTCTGAAAGGGTCTTCTCAGAATCCTCTTCCAGGATTTTTAAGGTTTGCTGCCTTAGGTTTAGCTCTGTTAACCATCTTGAGTGTATTTTTGTGAGAGGTGAGAGGTAGGGATCCAGTTTCATTTTTCTGCATGAAGCTATCCAGTTTTCCCAGCACCATTTATGTAAAAGAGATTCTTTTCCCCAATGTATATTTTTGTCTGGT